>PVJH01031963.1:0-23311 GCA_004026705.1 Nesogale talazaci
GATGTTGCTGTGAATTCGAGAAGCCATGAGAACACCTCACAAGCCCATCATCACTCAGATGGAAAGATGTCGGCAGCAGCATCTCCCTGGAGCACTGAGTTGATGTAAGAGGGCAGTGCAGAACTTGGATACCCAAAATGGCAGAACAAAGGCAAGAAGTGGTTGGCTTACAAACTTTCATAGGTGGGGGAACATATTCACAGGATTATAGGATAAACGTGTTGCAATTGTTAGGCATGGAATATTTTTGCTTTTGTTTCACTTATAGAATGTTATGTTTAAATGAGGCTGACACATGATGAATCATATGCACTTTAGTTTTATCCTGTTAGGTACAACTGTGATTTTATTATTGTTTGAAAATTATACATGGATAATGAGTTTGATGAAAGTGTCAAGTTGGCAAGGGGGTGGTCTATGGTAATTACATAATCTGGTGTCAAATTGAGGATTAAGACTATAGGGGTGGAGTCTAGCCTGTCATCCTGCAGATTACCAATGAGACCTCTGTATGGGCCTGGTCTTCTCCTGAGAGTTCTGGGAATTGCTATATTTTCCTCCTTGGAGACAGGAGACACTCTTCTCTCTGTTCACTTCCTGGGAGACATTACAGTTGACAAGACACATGGAAGTACACTAGTGCCTTGAACTAGAGAAGTCACTTGGACCTACCCTGACTAAAGAGTGCTGGAGAAGCCATGTGGAGACTCCTGTCAGGGCTGAGATGCTTACAACACCACTGGATTCAGAAGATCTCCCACCCACTGGCCTGTGATCTTCTTGAATTTTATGTCATTGTATGTGTTTGATGAGTAAAAAGGGGACTCTATAGATTGGTTTCAGGCATGTGGGCTAATATCAGACTTATGGACTTGATCTGGACTGGGCTGAGATGTTTCCTCAATATTTAACTGCTCTTGTATATAATCTCTTTCTTATTCACCTAGGAGTATCTATGAATCTGTTTCTTTAGTCTAACCAGACTAACACAGGACCTCTTTCTTTTGCTCACAGGTTACAATGCAAAGTAAGAAGAAACAGCTGCAAACACCAATTAATAATTGGAATGTTCAAATTATGAATCCAGGGAAGTTAGAAGTGGGTAAAAATAAACTATAACTCATAAAATCATTAGTCGAAGCATTAACGAGATAATATGGACTGGTAATTGTCATTTTGAATTAGAAAATCATACAGTTTACTATCCTGAGAATGTCACATCCTCAAGGAGTGTTGTATTCATCATCTAAAAGGATATTTTAAGGTCTATCCTGAAGTACAAGACTGTCTGTGATAGGATGTCTATTCATCTAGTCTATCTGCATGCAAAGAAATCTAGTCAATACAACCATTATTCACATTGGTGTATGTGATGTAGAAACTGAATAATTCAACCAACATCTTCAGTCTGAACTTGATCAAACATGCCCTCTTTCACGTATTGAAACCTCAGGATGTTACTCTTGTAATTCAAGCCATGGTATTTTCAATTGCCTTATACGCCTGTGAATGCTGGGTGGTGAATATAAGGAAGGAAAACTGATGCGTTTGAAGCATGATGTTGGTGAAGAACACTGAAAGTACCATGGGAAGTCAAAAGAACAAACAGATCTGTCTTGGAAGAAGTACAACCAAAAGCCTCCGGGAAAGGAGAGGGAGACACCATTTCATGTACTTTGGACATGTTATCAGGAGAAGTCAGTTCATGGAGGACATGGTGCTTGGTAGTAAAAAAGAGAGAAAGTCACTCCGTGAGATGGACTGGCACAGTGGCACCAACAATGGGCTCAAATAAGAACAATCGGGTGGATGGCACAGGACCTGGCAGTGTTTTTCTCACCCGCTGGAAGGCACCTACCCATGAGAACAGCAGCATCCAGACAGACTGGAAACACTTCAAGAGAGCTAGTCAGCTTTTCCTGTTTGTAAGTCTCATTCTTGACTTCTAGAACTGTTTGTTTCAGAATTATTTTTCATTTCTTACTCCTGCCTCTATGAATGGTACTCTGGTTCTTTTTTTATTAACTCTCATCTTTGAATGAGGTGACATTTCCCTTCTCTCCGGCTAGTTGCTAGGAGTTCATAGGTGTGGAGTTGGGGTAAGGAAACCACAAGCTAAACAAATACTAGCCAGAATTCTTGTTATTATAGAAAATTGGCAGGGGGCGGGGGAGGGGGCTGCTGGTTCTCCAAAACAAATCAGGATCATACCTTCTGGGTTCATTGAATTCCTTCCCTATATCTAACTTAATGTCAGAGTATATCTTGCAAATATTGCTTGTTTCTCTGATTTCTCATTCAGGCCAAACGAGGACTTTAAAAAGCTCCTTCTAGTAAATTTTATACGCCCAGTTCCTAAAGAGTTAATGTGTTCATTTTGTCTCAGCATCCCATTTCCCTGTCATTACTCTATATTCAAAACAATTCTTTCTTGGTGTTTCCCGATACTCTTCTTCAATCTCTAATTATGAGAGTTTAAGCTGTCTAGTTTTGTGCATGACATAGTGTAAGTTTTCAGTTTTCTGTTGTTTGGGGAGAATTCTAAAAGGGGATATCACCATCTTAACTTTACTATTTTTGAAAGAAGTGCCCAGTAGTTATTTTGTTAATTTTTAAACTTTTTCCTATTATTTGGATGGAAGTTTACAGAGCAGATCATCAGTTTTTTACTCGTCTCTTCATACATATTTCATTTCATTCATTGCAGCATTACCTGGGTGTGCTATTACTTATCTCACTTTCTCTCTGTGCTTCCTGCATCCACTCCTTCTGCTTCCTTCACCCTTCTGAAAATCATCCCTGGCTGACTGCTGTCCTTTTGGTCTTACAGGATTGCTTATTCTAAGGTCTGCATACCTCACTAATGCTACTGTTCCCCTTATAGACATGCCAACTAGTTGCCTGAAAATTGAGCCACGGTGATGGGTTCTGGTCGAGACCTGGGGTTTCCACTATTCTTAGTCAACTGATAAGCCTGATCACTTTTCTGAGTTGAGTTCTGTTCTACATTGTGCTTTCACTTTACCCTTTTCAGAATATTTGGTAGTGGCAGTGAAGCATCATCAGTGTGTCTGGTCTAGGATTGTGGAGAGAAATGTTTTTATGGTCCATTAGTTCATTGGACTAATTCCTTTGATATGTCTATTGATTTTCATAATCTGTTTTTCCTCCAGACAGGGAGAGACCAATACCTGTAACTTAGATGAATACTCATGACCTCTTAAGAAACTAGCTGCTACTCCCCAAAGTAGGACATAGAATATTATCTTAGTGAGATCTTTTGTGCTAGATGATGTTGCTGTCTCCAGAGACTATGGCCCTGGTCCCCAAAGCCCAAGAACTCATCCCTTCAAGGTATTTGGTTACAGCTAAGAAGTTGAAAATAAAAATAGCTTGTGAACCAGCAATATCTCCACTTGGTATATATCCTAGAGAAATAAAGTTGTGACACATATAGGTATAGGCACGCCCATATTCACTGCCACACTATTCACCATAGCAAAAAGAGAGAAGCATCCTAAACGCTTGTTTGCGGTCAATGTCAGAATAAGTCATTAAACATTGATACATGAACACAAGGGAACACAATGCAATGTTAAAGATTAACAATGAATCTGAAAAGCACATAATAAGCTAGGTGAACCCAGGACACCATTATGCTGAGTGAAATTACTTGTCCCAAAAGAATAAGAATTACTTGAGAGCACCACTGAAAAAAATCCAGGATAAGGTTTTAATACTAAATAAACCTTCTTTCATGGTTCCCAGAGGTCAGAGCAGAAGAGATCAGAGTCATTGGCAAGAGGGTCATAGGCAAGACAAGTATTAACTTGGTTGTTGGGGAAGGCAATATACAAAAAAGCAGAAGTTGGCAAAGAATGATGGATGCATGAGCTGGTTAACTAGTCTTCTTGAATCTTGTCCCATGTCCTCCAGCACGCTCCCCCATATTGCTGTTGTAGAGAACTTTTGATTACTTGGTCATTTGCACCCCTGCTCAAATTTTTTGTGAGACTGTGAGCTCTGGTCTAAACTCCTTTGCCTGCTGTGCAAAGCTCGTCAGGACACATTCCCTACCTAATTCCTCTTCTCCTTTTGTTCCTACGCTTTTCCTATCTTCTTCGTGATAGGCAGGTTTGTTGTGCCAACACAGCCAATGAACATAGGTAGATTTGTTGTGACAACATGGCCAATGAACACATGTGAGATTAATTGAAGGGTGGAGTTATAAATGGCTCAGCAAGCCTTGCCGTTCTCACTCTTATTCTTGGATCTTTGGACCAGTGTGCAGCTGGCTACCTTGCTTGACCTGTGCCTCAACTTGCAAGCTACACTACCCGTGGGACACCTAATCTGTAGGCTGTGTTGCTGTGAGTTGAGGATCCTTCAAGCCCTGCTTCGCCATGCTACTGGAATATACATCTCTTGAGCTGGGGACTGTTGGACTCTGTCATCCAGCTGACTGTTGGTGACCTGCCTGGCTGGTTGCTGCCTATTTCCAGATAGCTTGAATTGCTCTACAGAGGACTACTTGGCAGCCCTCAAGACTCAAAGGACTGCCAGTGTATTAGATGTCTCATGCAAGTGAATTGCACTGACCCATTCATACTGCTTTATAGATTAGTTAACTGTTTATTTTTTATTTTCGATATCTTTCTACCTATATAAATATATATACAAATATTAGTTTCCTGGTTTTGTTTCTCTAGAGAACCCTGTCTAACAAGCTCTTGTTCATACTGATACAGAGAACAGCTGATATTTTTCACCACTCCCCTTAGCTTTCCTGTAGAACATTTTTCCTCGATGTGCCCACTTGAAAAATAACTATTTTGCCTCAAAAATCCACTTCAGATTGGCTGTTCTACCTGTGTGAAAGGAATCGTTTCCTCTCATCTCTTTTCCTCTGCTGTTCGAAATACTTGAAATCATCACACACCACAATAACTACTTATGTGAAAGGTTCAAGTCCTTAATAAAATACATCATTTATTTGATGCCTTCTCTGCCTGTTTGTTAGTTTAAAGATTTACTTAGAACCAAGTCTGTTCCAAATGCAATTATGCAAAGATAAACAAAAATTTTTGCTACCACAAAGTGAAATAGGCTGGCATTATTATCTAACTTCACATGATTTTGTGCCATGTATCTGTAAGTACACTCAAAGCACCTTAAAGCCAATAACCATGGCATATGCATTATTCTATAATCCTAATAGCTTACCAGAGAATCATACCTATGTAGCGGGCATTTGATATTGTCACAACCTATAAATTGATCCTTCTTTTTCTTTTGCCCTTATCTCTATTCCCTAAATTGTTCTTCACTGACAATGTGAAGTGATATTTCTAAATTATAAGGCCATTCAAGTTATTTACTGATTTAAAGCATTTAATATATAGCCTTTACCTGCAAAATTGAGCATGATTTCCTCCCTAAAGTATAAAGTATAAAGTCATGGATGAAAAGACTTTATCTTCTTATAATCCCAGTGCACAGTCTGTCACCCAAATGTTTTATCAAACATCTGTTGACTGGATTGGTTCAAATACAATTGTAATGAGTGGGTGAGTCTTGGAATGTGGGTATATGTTTTATTTCAAGGCACTTTAATTTAAGGACAAGTGGATCCATTAGAAAGTGACATGTATTTTGCATTTTACTTAGCTTATTATTTTAAGGTTATTACTAGTCAGAATACTTGATATTGTGCTTGTGTGTTTGTTTTGATATTCATCTACATGTCACCAGTATCCTGGGCACAAAATTCATACTCATCCTCACAAAAAGAAACCATGCTTCATTTACACAGTAAGAGATCCAAATATCTAGCATGCTCAAATATATTGCAACAATACCATGATGATATTGCCTATTGTTTTTAATAGAAAATTAAAAGTTCCAAAGATATATTCTTTATTTAAGTACCATCTCAAGTTTACTGTTCTTGGATTCATAAATATTTCATAATTAGGGACACATATCTTTCTCTAAAGAGCTTAAGAATATCTGTCATTCTTCTTTATCAGATCAGGGTGCTAAGACAGAATGGTAACTGATATGACCAAGGTCACAGAAAGACTCATGAGCTCCAGACAATGGGGACAGAAATGAATTAGATAATGATTCACAAAACACAACATGGGCAGAGGGGAATACTAAATAGGGAACTGGGATGGAAGGATCAGAGTGTCAATGCTACAAACTTGCAAGGCCTTGCCCAAACTATGAAACCCCAAAATACTCAACCAGGAATAAAAAGCAAAACAAAATCACTGCCGCTGTGTCAAGACCTACTCATAGTGACCCCATAGGCCAGAGTAAAATGGCCCTGTGAGAGTTTCCACAGCTGTAACTTTGTACAGGAGTAGATGCTTCCCAAACCAAGAATCAGAGAAAGCAAGCTTTGAAATCACAGATAAAACAACCTCTCTCTCTCCCTCTCCAAGAGTTTACATTAAGAAAAATCCTGTAGACAAAACCAAAGACTGTGCTCCTCATAGTCTTTTTCAACAGACAATGCTCACAAGGAACTGACACCTCTGAGTCATCAGAAAAAAATCAATGCCATATAAGTCTATAAAGTAGGACACATAGCCTTCTGTATACTCACCCTCATCCTTTCTTACTGCCGGCTGCTCAGCAATTTTTCCCGATGAAGCTGTGCCTCAGTAGGCCATCTCACCATCTATTAAGAGAATGTTACAGATTTAATTTTTTTCATGACATGATCTCCCATTCTGAATTCAGTACCTGCTTTCCTTTCTCTTCAGATGATAAAAATGCCCACAGGGGACCTTCCCCCACCCCGCTCTATCATGGATTTAGATGTTCAAATTCTCCCTAGTCTCATTCCTCATAGACCTAATCAGCTGTGTCACCCTCATAGTGAAAGTCATAGCCTGGATTGACCACCGACTGTCTGGGGAAAAGCTTCTCTTGCCCAGCAGATTCTCCTTTCTTTAAAGGAATAAACACATGGTTGGACTGAGCCCTGGTAGTGTAGTGGTTGTGCGCAGGACTGCGGCCCACTGAGTTGGAGGTTCAAATCCAGCAGCAGCTCTCTAGGAGCAAGACTGGGCTTCCTACTCCCACCACCAGAGGGCAGTGATTCCCCCCCCCAAAAAAAATACACATGGTTAAGATGCTTATAGTGAGTTTATGAAAAAGAAAAGAGATGTTAAAGATAATTAAGTTTGGGAGTTTTAAAAAATATTTCATTGCTGTTGAAAATGCACACAGCTCAATATACACCAACTCAACAATTTCTAAAGGTTCAATTCAGAGCCACTGGTTAAGTTCTTCAAGTTGGGCAAACATTTTCCCTGTTCTTTCCCAAATTATTCCTCTGCCATTAGCAGTAACTCATTGACTTCTAATATTCCTGCCTAACCTTGCTGGAGGCTGGTATTCATTGATCCCATAGAGTTAGTTATTTTCTAAAACTCAATGCTCAAGTCAGATCTCTCTTATTAAGTAAGCCAGATTACAGTTTGGAGTATGCATGTGGACATTAGACATTGAACAAGAAAGACTGATGACACTGATGCTCTTGAATTATGGTGTTGGTTAAGAATACTGAAAGTACCATGCACTGACAAAAAAAACTAATAAGTATATTTTGAAATAAGTACAGTTAGAATGCGTCTTAGAGGTTAGGGTGGCAAGACTTCATCTCCTGCACAGTCCGCAGAGAAAGACGTAATGCTTAGTAAGGAAGTAAGGTAGCAAAAGAAGAAGAAACCCTCGACAAAATGGGTGGATACAACAGCTGCAACAATTGTGCTCAAACAAAAGAACGATTTTGAGGAGGATACAGGACCTGGTGCTGTTCTGATTTGTTGTACGGAGAGTCACCATGAGTCAGAACCAATTTGATGGCACCTTACAACAGAATTATTATTATTTAGTGTAAAGACAATTCCAGGTGATAGTTTTGGTTTAAGATTTAAAGATAATTTTAGGGCAATAGTTTCAGGAATTTTTCCAGCCTCACTGGCTCCAGGCAATCTAGATTCCAAGGGAATTTGAAATTTTGTTCCACAATCCTCCCCCTGCTCTAATTGGACTTTTCTGCAGAGAAACATCACTGGGTTTTAAAAACAGCTCTCCCTGGACTGGCAATCAATAAAATTGTCTTTTAAATTATTTTTGTAGAACAACAGAGAATAAATAAAAAGCAACAATCCTTACAAATAGAGTCCAAGTATATATGCTTCAGCTGCATTAATTCTTGTTCTTGAGGATGATATGTGGGAAGAAGCCAATGGACTTTCTCTTGCCCTCTAGCCATGACATGCTCAATAACTCCTCAGTGGAAATATGTGTATCTGTGAGTTGAGATTTTAGGAAGAGAGGAGTTATGAGTGACAGGTACATGCAGGAGAAAAGTGTGTATTTCCTATTGGAACTAAAAGCAAGAATCCAGCAGCAATGAACATTCTACTGTAAACTGTTCTATCATGTATGCACCCTGTGGCTTGAATTAAGTGAACACTACTCTTAAGGACCCTTACTTTAGGGGAGCCCTTATGGCACAATGATTAACAGGTTAGCAGTTCAAACAAACTAGCTGCTGTAAAGGGAGAGGAATATGATCATTGGCTTCCATGAAAAGATAGTAGTCTTAGAAATGTTGTAGGGCAGAGCTATTCTGCGCTGTAAGGTGGTGACCAGTCAGAAACGATTGGATGGCATGAGTTTGATATCTCCAGGAAGCAGCCACTGCCTTTACCTCTCAAATATCATGGATCTTTTCATTAATCGTTAGCCTCTCCATAGCTCATGAACATCTACATATCAATCAGCCCCAGCACCTGATTTTCATATCTGAATCATCTCAGCTTCCAAATCTCTGCTAGATGTGCCTCTTTAGGTGGGAACAGTAGCCACTCAAAACCCTGAGACCAATAAGTCCATGGGTGGATCCTCTTATCTTCTCATCAGTGACTTCTATAAAGAACAGATAACTTGATAGAATATAAATGCTTGTGTGCAAAAAACAAAACGATAAAGATTTTGTGTTCTGCTCTCTTTCAATTCCTTGATCAGCTCTTGCTGCATGGAAGTGAAGAGCATGGGATGTGCACCCAGACTTCTGAGTATAAATGCCAACTCCAACACTCACCAGCTGTGTGAACTTGTTTCTCCTCAGCCACTACAGACTTCAGTTTCCTTAACAGAAAGGTGAGAGTAATACCAAAAAAAAGTCCCTCAGGATAGAGGTGATCATTAAATGACATGATGCATGGGAAGTGCTGCTGCTAAATGATGATCACTTGATAAGTGACCTCAGCTCAGGGTTGCTTAGGAGTCCCTGGGTTTTGCAAAACCATTACCTCAATTGGTTGTTGGGAAGAAGGTTGGAAGTTTAAAAGAACCCAGTGACATCTTGGAAGAAAGCCTAGTAATCTACTCTAGAGAAATGAGCTGTTGCATATGCATACAAGGGACCATCATGTGAGATGGAGTTAATTACTTCTTATGGCCCTTCTAGCCAGAGACCTCCCTTTTGTGTTGTATTATAAGTTCTTAGTCTTTATACCTATGGTAGTCTTCTCCAGCAAAATTCAAATACATTTGTGGCACTCACCTACTCTGGTGCCAATTTGACTAAGAGTGTAGGGGTGGAGCTAAGCTTGTCAATCTGGAGATAGCCAATGAGACCTCTGTGGAGGCATGGCTTTCTCTGAGAATTCTGGTCATGTTTCGCCTATGGAGATGAGAGAACAGAGACTCAGTTCCTTAAAGACAAACTACTGACAAGATGAGATGACACCATGCTGATCGATCCTGCTTCCTAGAAACTGAAGGAGGTGGAGGAGAAGCCACATGGGCTTACCCTGATAGAACCAAACCTCTGGGGCCAGAGAAGTCACATAGAGACTCCTGCCAGTGTTGAGGTGCTTGGGAGGCCAAAGAAGACCCCTACCAGCACTGAGATGCTTCTATCACCAATGGATACTCCTAATGAACCCTGAGCCCTGGAAACAATGAGCCATGCAGAGACCCTTGCCAGCATTGGGATGCTTCTACTGCTGCTGGATGCACAAGACTCTGAATCCACTGGCTTGTGATTGTCCTGGTGTCATTGCAAGTGCTTTGTGAGTTGGAGGGAGACATTTTGGATTAGTGTCAGACACATAAGCTAGTATCAGACTTATGACCTTGGACTGGACTAGGTTGGAATACTTTCTCAGTGTTCCATTCCTCTTGTATATAAACCTTTCCCTTATATCAATATACATGTTTATGAATTTGTTTCTCTAGTCTACCCATTTGAACACAACGTTGATGGAAGGAATTCAAGATTCTTGCATCTTGAATGCATTGATTCAAGAATATTGAAAGTATAATGGACTGCTAACAGGACAAACCAATCTGTTTAGAATGAAGAATGGTCAGAGCATTCCTTAGAGGCAAGAAAACCAAAAATGTGTCTTACAAACTTTGGACCTATTGTCAGGAGAGAGCAGTTCCTGAAGAAGGAAATCACCTTTGGGAAAGTGGAAAGCAAGAGAAAAACTAATGAAACAAGTTGACAGCATGGTTGCAACAATGGGCTCAGGCAGAGGAACAATGTTCATGTTTCGAGACCATGTCATTTTCTTTCTATTGTACAAAGGGTTGCTGTGGGTCTTAACTGACTCAATGGCACCTAACATCATCTACAAGACCAGTGGTCATAAACTATTTTTGGAGGGAGATATCTATTAGACAAAGGAAGTAGGATTAAGGTGAGGTATATTTTGAGGTCCCACCTTGCTAGAGGCTGTGGTTCAAGTCAGCACCCACAGTTTCCTTAGACATATGGTCTGTAGAAGAGGAAAAAAATCACACCTCCATCAAAAGCAGCTATTTGACTTCCCCTTTTATGCAGATATTTCATTTTATGCAGATATTTCATTCTCTTGCTTTGGATTCTGCATCCGGCTACCTCTATCTGACCTCCAGTTCTTGGGACTTGAGTTGTTGCCAGTCATCTGACCTGATTTCTATTAGCTTCTATTACTTAGTAAATGAGGAAAGTCCTCCGGATTAATAGTTGAACTTTGTATTTGGGATGGGCCAGTATCCACAATGCTGTGAACCACTTTAGTGGTTCTATATGACCTTGAAGTGTATTGCAGAGCACTGGGACAAGAGAGAATATGCTAAGGGGGTAGTGGTGATTGATATTAAGAATGGGGTAGGATGCCATTTTAGAATAGTAAATATCTTTTTTTTGGTGGGGGGGGGCATCACTGCTCTCCGGTGGTGGGAGTAGGAGGCCCAGCCCCACTGCTGGAATTGAACCTCCATCCCAGTGGGCCACAGTCCCGCGTACAACCACTACGCCACCGGGGCTCAGCCCAATAGTAAATATTTTATATATTCTTAATTTCCAATTGGGTCCCTTAAATGCCAATCTCATTGAGACTAATTTTATATTGCTCTTCTAAAATAAATTACTTTTGTCCCATGATCACATCAACTTGCTAACAACTAGTGATAAATTTCCTTCCTTGAAAGTGGTTTTTAGGGCTGAGCCCTGGTGACATAGTGGTTGAGTAAAGGACTGCGGCCCACTGGCTTGGCGGTTCAAATCCAGCAGCAGCTCTCCAGGAGCAAGGCTGGGCCTCCCATTCCCACCAGAGGGCAGCGATGCCCCCCCAAAAAATAAAGTGCTTTTTAATTCTTCAGATATTTTTTAGCCTCAAAAAATTTTAATAACTTGTCTTCAGATATAGAGATTGAATTTTTTCCCAGTTTTTACAAGAATCTCTTACCTGTTTATCTACTTAATAATTGGATGAGACGCATAGACACAGAGAGAGGCAAATATGTCTTTAGCAAGGATTTTTTTTCCTCGAAGAGTTGACAATTAAGTGGAATAGGCTATAATAAATGAATGTAGATACTTTTTCAAATCTAGAAATAGCCTTAGGATTAAAGAGAACAGACTATGTATTTCAGTTTGGACTTAGATTGTCTAAGCTCAGTAAATCTTGACATTAAAGAGTGCCACACAAATTAATCTTGATTGATCTACAAAGGTATTTCTACAACTTATGTCATTTCTTCAAATCAGTACCATTCGTTAGCATTATTCCATTAAGCTTCAGTGTGTGGTTTAAAGCTTTTCTTCTGAGTGTATAAGCTAAGAAATAACATGCTTTAAGCAGTAGTTTGGAGTTGGCAGTCTTCAATTTTGCAGTCAAAAGAGGATTCGACAAGCCCAAGATGCACAGTTCCCTAAGCAGGTGGGAAAATGTGATTGTGAGAGCCAGGGTGACAATTTTCATACTCCTTTCAATACATGCTCCACACATCGATTTGACATCTGGGATAAGGAAATTAAATATGCATTTCTACCTTTGGTTTCCCAGCTATCATCCAATATACGAAAGAGAATATGCATAATTGGAAGACAAGGAGTTGCACTTACCTGCACGAGAAGTACGAAGATTTCAAGACTGGAAATGACCCTGAACTACTTTTCTCACCCTTACACGCCTTCTTCAAATGATAAAGTCACTGCCCTCATGGGCAACTAATCAAATAGCATGCTTTTGCTTAAAGGGGGGATGGCGTTCATTTAAAACAGGGAGGTAAATTTTTGTCATACTTTTAAGTCTATTTTCATAAAAAGGCAGCCAAAAAATGCCCTTTAGTAGGCACTGAATTTTGTCTGCAATTCACCTGGTATTTGGTTAGAATGTTAACCAGCTTAAATCTATGTTACCCATTACAGAGACTTCACTGATGGTGTAATTGTTCTGCTTTGGGTTGCTAACCACAAGGTTAGCAGTTCAAAACCACCACTGCAGAAGAAAGACATAGCTTTCTATTCCCTTAAAAGAGCAATAGCCTCTGAAACTCAGAGTTACCCTCTCAAAAACTCACAGGGACAGCGCTCCACTTTTATGGGCTCACTGTGAATCAGCATTGACTAGGCAGCAGTGAGTTTGGAAGGGATTCAATTGCTTCATTTTGGTATTCAGTCACCGGAGCCCTGATGGCATAGTGCTTACGTGTTAGGCTGCTAACTGTTTAAGGTCAGCAGTTTGACACCACCAGTCACTCCTTAGATAAAGAGTCTGGGAAACGCATGGGGGCAATTCTACTCTCTTCTATAGCATTCTTACAGGTCCGGTTTTGTTTTTTAGCAACACTATTGTATACTTATGGAAACAGACTTCTAGATGGTATTTTATGATAATCTGAGGTATCATTCAGATAGATAGCTCATAGTTACAACTACTTTCTCTTTGAAAGTATCCTTGGTAAAGGCAGCTGGACCAAAGTGCTCATTTTATCTTAAATTTTGGAAGAGCAAAATTTAACTAGAAAATGGACGGTATTCTTGAAGGTCTTCATTCAAAAGTATTTATTTTTTCTCCTCTTTATCCCTCTGTGGTCTCTTTTTTTAATCATTTCATTGGGGGCTCATGCATCATTTTTCACAATCCATACATATATATTGTGTCAAGCACCTTTGCATGCTTACTGCCGTCATCATTCTCTAAACATTCGCTTTTCTACCCGAGTTCCTTGACATCAGGTTTTCAGCTTTTACCTCCCTCTCCACTCACCCCTCCTTCACTAAACCTTGATATTTTATGAATTATTATTATTTTGTCATATCTTATACTGGTGCAGTGAAGAAATGATGAAATATACAACTTTCCTCTGGTTCTTAAAGGCTTCCTCCCCACAGCTATCATGATCCCAATTCTACCTTACAAATTCAGCTAGAGTGGAAGAGGTTCACTGGTATAGCTAGGAACTGGCTATACAGAGAAACCAGGGCAAATGAACCCCTCGGGACCAGTATTAAGAGTGGAGATACCAGATGGGTGGAGGGAAGGTGGGTTAGAGAGAAGGAGGCAATTATAAGAATCTACACATAACCTCCTATCTGTGGTCTCTTTTACTCCCTTCTCCTGTCTTTCTTAGGAAATCAGTGTTAAAGCCCATCGGTTGGAGCAAGTCAAAGTAGATGTTCATGCAGAGAGGGGCTGATGGACTGCCTGTCTGAGGTTACAAAACTTCAGCAGGGTGAAAGGAATTTTCTTTAGGGTTAGTATTAAACCTTTTGTCAGCTGACTCATCCTGGCCCTATGTGAGCCAGAGAAGAAACATATTTCCTGGAAGTAAATTGCCCAGCCTAACTTCTAAGGGAGCGATGGTAGATTTGAGTCTTCAATCTTCTGCTTAGGACACACATAATTAACTGCTCAGAGGACCCAGGAACTACCAGAGGTAGAAGTAGGGAATCAGAAATCCATACAGTCTGTGGCGGTCATGTGCTTATGTTAATTTCATGATTGAGATATAGGGGTGGTGTCTAGCCTGTTAATCTGGAGATAGTCATTAAGCAGCCAATGAGGCCTCCATGTGGGCGTGGCTTTCTCCTGAGACTTCTAGGAAATCTCACGATATTTCCCTCATGGAGATGAGAAGCTAACTCCCCAGTTGTTGGGAGTTAGTCTCAGAGACAACAAAATATGGATAAGACAAGATGGCAGCGTTGGAGAAGCCGGAGAAGCCATATGGCCTTACCCTGCTGTAACCAGACTTCTGAGGCTGGCGAAGCCACAGGGAGAGCCCTGCCAGCCCTGAGTTGCCTCTACCACCACTGGATGCTGTGGACAGACCCTGAGCCCTAGAAGCGAGGAGCCATGGGGGGACTGCCAGCTGGAGTCCCTGCCAATGCCGGGATTCTGCACCCACTGGCCTATGACTTTGTGAGTTGGAAGGAGATGCTATAGACTGATATCGGGCATATAGGCTAATATTGGACTTATGACTTCGAACTGGACTGGGTTGGGATGCTTCCTTAATGTCCTATTCCTCTTGTATATAAACCATGCCCTTATAGGCATATGCATGTCTATGAGTTTGTTTCTCTAGTCTACCCGGACTGACATGTAGTTGAGGAGACATCTGGCTGGAAGGTGACCTGGTTTAAGGTATCAGGGCCCAGCAGGGTGCCCCAGTGGGGGGACTGTTAAACTAAAAATGGTAATAGCATACAGCAGGAGCTTAAGTGACAGAGAGCAGACAGTATGAGGAAGACCTCTGTCTAGGCCTTGAAGAAGCAATCATGGGGGTCAGGGGGTAGGGAGAGGTACGCAAGGTGGTGAGGTGACCCACTGAGAGCCTAGCCTGGTATTAGGAACTGGTCCCAAGTGGAAAGAAAAGGGCATGTGGTCAGGGAAAGGATGGATGTCGCCATGGAAACCATGTTAAACACAAGTAAATGTCTTCAAAGCAACAGGAGTCGTGTTTTCTCTGCACAAGAGCGTGACAGACACAGAATGCTATGGGAAATACAGAGAGGAAGTGGGATAAGCAACGAAGCATTGAGGGGGTGGCAGTGTTTGAGCCAAATCCAAACGTGTTTGAATCATGGAACAGAAAATTAGGATCAGCTCTGTAGACCTTCACCTGATTCACACCAAAAAAGCAAAAAGGTTTTTTTCAAAAAATAGATTATGTGAGAAAACTCAACGAACCCTTCAGACTTAGATTAAAATGGGTAGTGACAATGGAAGTTTGAGCTTTTTGATAGCTGGCTATCTATAAAGGGAACATGAAAAAGTATAAATACAAGTGTGTCAGGAGAGGTATAGCTGCACCTCCTGAATGGGCCTGAGGACAGCTGTTTGCCAACAGCAATGATCACTCTAGGACCAAGGATGTTGGCTTCTAAGTATAAGTCTACACAAAAAAGAACCTCAGATCTTTGGAGAAATGGCTACTCTGAGCACTGGAGAGGGGAAATAAAGATGACTCTGGAATATTTTGTGTCAGAAAGCAAGTGGTATGGATTGAATTGTGACCCTCAAATATATGTGCCACAAATCAGAAAGCTCCACATCTGTGGATGTGATGGCATTTGGCAGTAGCGTTTTCTTTCTCATCTTGATGGACCATATCAGTGTAGGGCATGTCTTAAGTCAAACACTGTGGAGCGACAGAAACAGCAAGTTAGGTCCAAAGAAAGGAGCACAAGGCGAGGGCAAAGTACATACAAAGACCCCTGAGGAACCATGCAACAGAATTGGAAAAGAGATAGAAAACTCTCCCCAGAGCCAAGAAGAGAGAGAAAGCCTTCCTATTGAGATGGGTTCTTGAATTCCGAATTTTCGCTTCCCAATTGTGTGGCGAAGGAGCTCTGATGGCATACTGGGTCATGCACAAGTTGGGCAGCTAACCAGGACAACATTATGGCCAATCTCTCTAGAGGAGAAAGATGGCCTCTCTGCTCCTGTAGAGATGTGCACCCTGAGAAACCCTGCAATGGGGCGGTGAGGAGTGGCCTTGATGGCAGCACATCATTTCTCTTCTTTTCAACTCTGAGAAATTTCTGTTTGGAACATCACCTGTCTGAGCTATTTCTGTTATAGCAACAACAAAAAAAACCCTCACTGCCATGGAGTCAATTCTGAGTCATTGTGACCCTACAGACAGGGCGGGGTTGCACCTACGGGCTTCTGAGGCTGTGACTCTTTACTGGAGCAGAGGTCCTGTCTTTCACCCACTCTCTTATAGCAGTTCTAGATAACTGAGAAATCAAGAACAGGCTCAAATGATGTTGGGGACATGTCAAAAGGACAAAATATCAGAAAATCTGAGACTATGTTAGCATCAAAATATATAGTGATAGGGATTATACACCATAAAATAAAATCAGAGTCCACAATACATATTTTACCATCAAATTATATAATAATAATAATAATAATAATAATAATAAAGGGAGCAAAAGCCATTTAATAAAATGATAGCATATCCAAATATAAATAAATGGCACAAGGTAAATGTTTAATTTCCAAGGTAGCTCAAAATAGTTCAAAAGTACTTAATTACCAAAAGGAATGGATTAGCCTCAGAATAGACAAGTCTGGTAAACACCATAATCAAGTGATTGATTGAACAAAGTTATCTACTTTGATGAGATTCAATGGTTAGAGTGCCACTTCACTTCTGAGAAATCCTTGCCAAAATTATATCATCAGGATCTGATCATCAGGAAACATCAGAGAATCTTAAATTGAGTAGCGTCCTATAAACTAACAGTCCTGCAATCTTCAAAAGTGTGACGGTTACAAAAATAACACCTGAATTGGGTCTGAGCACAGGATGTTAATAATGAACTATACATAACTTCCTAAGTTTGATCATTATTTTGTGGCTATCTAGAACAATGTCCTTGCAGAAATTAGCTAAGTCACAAGGAAGTGTAGTTTTATTTCCTGCATTCGTTTAAACTTAAATGCTACTTTCCACACTATTTCTCATATATTATACTTTTGTTATGTCCAAAAAAGTCTTTATCATAGATTTATTATAAAACATACATTTCTAGGCAAAACATTATGAAGTAATCATTTCTCATCAATATTCTTCCTTCAGAATCTCTCGAGGAAAGTTCTCTTTTAATGGGAAACATTTGAAAACTATAGAATGTAATATATTAAGATTTTCAGTAAGAGCGGTCCTTTCACTTTTCTCCCATGCCACTGATAAATTTTCTCCAAATTCACTGAGAACTAAACTGAACAACTCTATTACTGGCCCTCTATTTAGTCAGGAGTTACTCTACCTGCTTCACCACGCTGCTAAATGAGACCGTGAGCAAATTCAAATGCAAACTCTGGCCTTTTGGTGAACATGGTACAAAATGCATGCAAATCTTCAACTGCCTTCTTTGGAAAATGGCTGAATTTTCATCTACGTCATGGTTCCCTGCTTTGTGCCTCTCTAGTCTGGATTTCCCTAAACCAGGGGTGAGGAACTTCAAGTCCAAGGATTGTACAAAGTCCAAAAACTCATCCGTAATGGCTAACATCACACACCTCATCAAAGAAAATCAGTTCTAATCATTGTCTTAGAGGGTGAGTTGGTCAAATGTTTGACCGAAGATAGCAGGCTAATCTTTAAGTTCATAGTTTTGTATGGCCAAAAGTGATGCTACATATATATATATATATATATATATATATATACACACATATATGTATGTATCCCAATGGTCCTTGACAGAAAAAAAGATGTCCGCCACTACACCAGACACTTTCCCACCACAGGGCCTCAGTGACCTTTTGGGGCCTCTAATCACAGAGCTTACTCTCCAATAAGCAAATGTTTCTTCTTCTCCTTCTTCTTGAAGCCACCTCTCATTCTATCTTTGATAGGAGTCTTATCTGACCACCCATCACCCTTCCCCTGCAGTACCTTCCATGAGCTACATTGATTGGGCCTCCTGCCTACAAGTGAATTCTGGGCTTTCTCTCGTTCTAGGCTGTTCCAGAGATGATGGCTCCTGTTATCTGAATGCGTAACAGTCGCTAAAACACAGGAGATAATCAATGAGGGTTCATGGAGTATAGATAAGTGTATTTGTGATGACTTTGTTAGTGTTTTGTTTTAATTTTAATAAATTGCACATAGCATAAAATATGCCATTTTGAAATGTATAACTCGGTGTCATTGCATTCACAGTGTTGTGTGATCGTCACCATCGTCCAATCCCAGAGTGGTTTCATCCGCCCAAATGGAAACACTGTGCCCCTGGTAGTCCCTGCTCATCCTCAACCCCAGGGCTAGACAACTTCTAGTCTGCATTCTGTCTTTATGAATTTGCCTATCCAGGATATTTCAAACAAGTGAACTCTAGAGTGTCAGGAGTTAAACATTGCTGACTAGAAAGCTTTCATTCTAAACCTCTGCCATGTTTCTGTCTCGGGTACATAGGAATTACTCATTTAGGTCACTGCTATGTCATTGGCTACACCTCAGAACAGGATTGAACTCACCCCCATCTATCAACTTAAAGCTAATAAATAGCCCTACAGCAGCACTGCTAGCAGAGTGGGCTATCTGTTGGGCTGTCAGCAGCAAGGTGAACAGTTCTCCTGATCCTCAAGAGAAAGATGAGTCTTTCCGCTCCTCCCCTACCTTGTTCTATGAGGTCACTCTGGTAGTTATGTAATTCCAGGTCAACTTGAAGATATAGCGTAGGAGTGGTATTCAACCTGTCAATCAAGATGCAGCTTGATGGTGACACCTTGTGGGTGTGGCTTTCTCATGAGAAGGCCTGCGAACCTCCCTCCCTCTCTCTCTGCCTTCACCTTCCTGTTGGTGGAGCATGGTTGCTGCCAGAACCCTGTGATGTGTCTACCATCATTAAATCCACAAGACTTTGTCCCCACTGTCCAGTGATATTCCTGCATTCTGCATCATTGCTTGTAACTGCATGAGTCTGAAGATGGATTGGGGACTAGTATTGGATTCTGGGACTCAAATTGGTCTGGGCTTAGATGTCTGACTGATATATAAAACTTCTTGATATAAAGCTCTTTCTTACACGTATATGAGTATCCCCAGCTGTGTTTCTCTAGTCAACCTGGCCTAAAACAGTCACATTAAGAGTTAGCGTCAACTTGATGGTAGTAAGTTTGGTTAGTTTGAGAGATAGGGTAAAGAATCATACCAGGAAGACAAGCACTCCTTAGAAAAATCAACATGCAGAATGAAAAGGGCAGGCTTTGCTCAGGGAAGAACCTCAGAATGCAGGGTGGAACAGAGAAGGGCACCAGACACAGTAAACACAAGAAGAAAATGGGTAGAGTATTTGGCATGGTGAGTACTGGACCAAGATAATGGAACTCGATGTGCATGAATTGCTGTGCAGAAAACCAATTTGCTCCATCACTCTCCACTCACATCACAGCAAGAAGCCAAAAAGAGAAAAAGGGAATTAAAGATTAAGATTAAAAGAAATGTATTCAGGTAAACAAATCAATAAATATGGGATGTGTACAAAAATTAGAGCAGTGAAAGAGAAACCACCAGAACACAATTAAACAGAAAGTTGACACAAAGTAGAAAAAGTAAGTTATGACAATGAACCATCGACAAAGGACTTTTCAAATGTGTATATATCTATGAAAAAAAAAACAACAAAATATTTAAAAGTAAGTCTGGCCCTCCCCCAGAATAAAAAGTGAGTCTGGCCCTCCCCCAGAAGAATTTACTTCAGAGGACAGCTACAGCTACAACTCAGAGAAAGGGGCACGCCTGATCAGAGCACACCGGGGAAAATGAAAGGGAAAGAAAAGAATGGAGCACATCCTGGCCCATCAAGCCTTGAGGATGATAACCCTGCTCAGAGCAGCCAAAGCCCAGAGAGGACCATATGGCTGACCAGACTATGAGACAGGACATCCCTCACTGACCTATAGTCCTACAGGGGACAATACTGGAGATGTTAGGTTTAAGGTCCTGGCCAGGAATGGGGTAGTACACCTCAGTGGGCTTTACACAGGGATTGATCCATGTAGCACAGGTGAACTGATTCGGCCAATGGGGTCAAAAAATATTGCCAACCACACCTCCCAACTGGACCCCTAAAAAGCCAGAGGTCTTGCTCTGGCACGCTCTCCCAGAACCTAGCTGCTGGACTGTGGCCCAAATGGCTGCGCCACTGTCCCACACAATTATGATGCTTCTATTCTCTATAAACACTTGGTTCACAACCCAGACTTCAGTGTGACTTCTTTCTCATGCAAAGCGAAGGATAAAGGTAGAGAGAGACACAGAGACAGAGAGAGAGAGATCGAACAGTGACGCAGTGTGGGAATCGCACCTGGTCTGACACCACGACACTGAGGTGGGACACTAAGGTGGAACAGAACAGCAAGGGAGACAGAGCACAGAAAATATATTCCACAGGAAATATAAAAAAATAGACGTCGGGGCCAGGGTGTAACCCATAAGACTCAACCGGAAAACACATGTAAAGGTCAGCAAACAGATCTTGAACTTTTTAGAGAATTTTCTTTTTTGTTGTCATTAGTTTTTTTTTGTTGTTGTTGTTGTTTTGCTTTACTTTGTTGCTTTTTTCGGCTCTGTATTGTTTTGTGCATATTATTATCTCTGCAGGTCTGTCTAGATAAGATAAGGGGGATAAAAAATATGCACCCGAAAACAACAGGCTTTGGGGAGACATGAAAGAAGGGGAGGTGAGGGAAGGGAAGAGAAGTGGGTGCTAACAAACCCAGGGACAATGGAACGAGTGATCCAAAATCGATGGTGAGGAGGGTGTAGGAGGTTTGGTAGGACTTGATCAAGGGCAACATAACCAGAAAGGAAGTACTGAAACCTAAATGAAGGCTAAGCATGATGTTGGGACAAGAGGAAAGTAAAAAGAAATAGATGAAAGAATTAAGAGACAAAAGGCATTCACATAGGTCTAAATGCAGGCATGTACATATGCAAATATACTTATATATGGTGACAGGGAAACATATCTATGTACTTATATTTAGAGGTTTAATACTGAGGTAGCATATGGACATTGGGCCTCCACTCAAGTACTTCTTCAATGCAAGAAAACTTTTTTCTATTAAACTGGTATTCCGTGATGCTCACCTTCCCAATAGGATTGCTGAAAACAAAGAGGGTGCATAAGCACAAATGATTTAAAAAGCCGATGGTGTCAGGTTATCAAAAAATATAGCATCTTAAAATTTGAAAGTAAACATATGATCATCTAGCTGTTGCATCTAGCTCAGAAGTAACAAAGCCCACATGGAAGAAGCACACCAGCCTGTGTGATCATGTGATGTCTATGGGATCAGGAATCAGGCATCAAAGAACAAACAAAAAAAAACATGCCATTGTGAATGAGGGGGAGTGGGGACCCAAAGCCCGTGTATAGGGAACTGGAAATCCCCTACAGAAGGATCTCAGGGAGGAGATGAGTCAGGGCGCAGTATAGCAAAGATGAATCATACAGCTTTTATCTATTTCTTTAATGCTTCCCTCCCACTTCCCCCCTCCATCATGATCCCAAATCTCCTTTACAAATTCAACTAGGCCAGAGGATATACATTGAGACAGATAGGAACTGGATACATGGGGAATCAGGGCAGATGAACTCCTTAGGACCAGTGGTGAGAGTGGAGCTACTGGGACAGTAGAGATAAAGGAGGAACCAATCTCAAGGATCTATATATAACCTCCCCCCTATGGGATGGACAACAAAAAAATGAGTGAAGGGAGACATTGGACTGTATAAGACATGACAAAATATTAATAATTTATAAATGATCAAAGATTCATGGGGGGCTTGAGAGGGAGGGGAAAGATGAGCAGCTGATACCATGGGCTCAAGTAGAGCAAATCTTTAGGAATGACAAATGTACAAATGTCCTTGACACAGTGGATATATGTATGGATGGCGATAAGAGTTGTACAAGCCCCAATAAAATGATTTTAAAAATTAGGGCTGAGCCCCGGTGGCATAAGTGGTTGAGTACAGGACTGGGGCCCATGGGTTTGGAGGCTGAAATCCAGCGGCAGCTCTCAGGAGCAGCACTGGGTAGCGCCCATGACCACCAGAGGCAGTGATGTCCCCAAAAAAATTTTTAATTAAAAATAAAATTAAAAGTAAATATGATTTATTTTATTCTCTCCCCATTTTTTTGCTAACAGACCTGCCTTCTCTGAGCAATGTTTAACATCCTTCTTGCTGTATATTTAAGGAGACCTGGTAGCATAGTGGTTACACTTTGGACTACTAACTTTGAAATCAGTAATTTGAAACTCCAACCAGTCTTGGGCAGAAAGATGAGGCGTTCTTATTCTGGTATATAGTTACAGTCTCAGAAACCCACAGAGATAAGTCTATCTTGTCTATAAGGTCACTCTGAGTCAGAATCAACTCAATGGTAGTGAGTTTGACTTGGTTCTAGCTATTTATTTATATATTTAGCCTATTTCTCCACTGACTTCAAATCTGTGTCCATAGGGAAAGTAGTACTGTCCAAAAGAAAAGATTCATGACAGTTGTTGCTTTACACTCAGGGAGAAGGCAGGGTTGGAAAATGAGATGCTTACCAGAGGTAGTTGAGAGAAAAGCCCTAGCAAAGCATTGACAGCTGGAAGAAGTTCCTGTAGAGCTAATACATGGAAGACATGTTCTATCCGTTAAAATTGATGGCCATGTCTATATATGTCATTAGAACAGATTCTCTTTATCTGTGGATGTATTCACAAAAATAGAAAATTCATGACTTTAACAGTCTCTTGAACACGCATTTGCAACAGGTATTACTGTAGACAATTCAAACAAGTTCTAGATTTGAAAGACTTTCAGTTACATCTAACTTTTATGACTAGTAACCTCCACCAAAGGAGTCTTGATGATATAGAGGTTATGTGTTGGGCTATGATCCATAATGTCAGAATTGCAAAATCACCAGTCTCTCTGTGTGGAAGAAAGAGGTCTTCTACGCCTGTGATCAGATACAGTCTT
>PVJH01031964.1:0-23157 GCA_004026705.1 Nesogale talazaci
TTTCATTCATTAAGCTAGGGAAGTTTTCCTCTAAGCATTCCCTCACTATTTTGGATGTTGGTTTTCTTGATGCCTCATCCTCCGGCAGACTGATAATCCTAATGTTGTTTCTTTTCATAGTATCAGCCAGGCATCTAATATTTTCTTCTGCTTCTCTCATAGACTTGTTAGATTTTTTTCTCCCACTTATTAATTTCTAGCTGTGAGTCCTCTAGGTCACTTGTCCTGTTTTCTGCCTCCTCCATTCTCTGGCCGAAATCTGAGAGCTTACTATTAGTTTTTGTTAGCTCACTCTTTAGTTCTTGGATTTCCCTTTGGTGAGTGGCTTTTATCTCCTGTATCAATTCTTCTTTCTTCTTTAATGCGTCGCTCAAGAGCTGCATACGTGTTAGTAACATCTTGAAGATTTCTCTCTGTGGTTGATCGATCTCCGCATTTTCTATGACTGCTGTTAGGTCCAGCTGATCTTCTTGCATCAGATCCAGTTTCTCTTTTCTTGATACTGTGGAAGCTGCTAGCTGTTTTTTGTTTGATTTATTCATATCAGGTGGCATTTTCCTTGGTGTTTTGTGGCCCTGGGGTCTCTCTTTAGGAGGCTGGTCTTATATTATAGCTTCCCTCAGGAACTGTTTGCAGCTAGGCCTTGCAGATCTGATGGAGCGTATTGGCTGAGCAGGGGAGTGGGTTTAGGGGATGAGGTGGGAGTTGGGTAGTCTGTTCCTGGCTAGGGGCACTTGCCACAGATAGGTGGGAAAAAATCTTCTAGTACTCTGGGGTGGGGAGGACTGGCTGGCTGTTTACCCAGTAGACAATGTAAAGCGGGCCTCTCTGTCAAGAGGCTTGGGGCGGGCGCCCTGAACCGGCAGCGTCTGTGAGGAGCGCCAGCAACTGTGGGGAGTGCGGGTGTTCCTTCTGCTCCTGTTAGAAAGTGTGGCCCAGGTGGGCAGGCTTGGGTTTAGGGGATGGCTTGATCTTATCCTGGGCAGTGGTGGCGCCCTTAAGGTGCGCCTGGGTGCGGGCCTCTGGGGTGGGGGAGAGGCTAGCCCACTGTTGTGCTTGGGACACAGGAGTCCCTGGGGGTGGGGAGTGAGAGGTGTGGGTCTGCGTGGAGTGTCCCCTGGGCACCTTGGGGTGGGGAGGATTGTTCAGCGATTGCACGTGGGCGCTGATTAACTGCGGGTCCCAGATCTCAGGATCGCAGAGCGGAGCCCTGGATCCCGCCAGGGCAATGGGCTATCCTCCAGTTGCAAGGCAAGAGCATCCTGTGGACCTGGGAGACAGAACAAGGGCAAAGATCTAGCAGACCCAGTTCTACCAGACAAGTCCGGCTAGAACAGGGGATGTACACTGGAGTCAGAAACATGGGGGATTTAGGATAGATATTCCCTCAGGACGAGTGGTGAGAGTGGTGATACTGGGAGGGTGGAGGGCGGGTGGAGTAGAAAGGGGAACCAATTTCAGGGATCTACATATAGCATCCTTTCTAGGGCATGGCCAGCAGGGAAGTGAGTGAGGGGACACATTGGACAATGTGTATGATATGAAATAATAATTTGGAAATTATTTAAGATTCATAGTGGGGGAAGGGAAATATGGGGAGGTGGAACTGGGGGCGTGAGTGGAGGGAGGATGTTTTGAGAGTATGATGGCAACAAGTGTGCAAATGAGGTCTGCATACAATTGATGTATGCATGGATCATGAGGGGAGGTGTAGGAGTACCCAATAAAATGATTCATTTTAAAAAAAGGAGAGGGGGAAGAGGAGCCTTTTTTTTGAGGAGCTTATACTGTAAGGACTCAAGTGGAAAATGTTTGGAAATGAATGTGGCAACATGTGTGTAAATGTGCTTGATACAGATGGTGTATTGAATGTCATAATAGTTGTAAGAGCCCCCAGTAAAATTATTTTTAAAAAAAGAAAGAGGGCTGAGCCCCGGTGGCATAGTGGCTGTGCGCGGGAACTGCGACTCACTGGGACGGAGGTTCAATTCCAGCAGTGGGACTGGGCCTCCTACTCCCACCACCGGAGAGCAGTGATGCCCCCCCCCCAAAAAAAAAAAGAAAGAAAGAAAGAAAATTTTACAGTGAATAAAAACAAAGAGCTGGCAGAAAGTTACTCAGTACATTCAGTGCTTCCTATGATTGCTTCTTCTTCCCCTTGTTATTTTTTTATGCATTGAACTGGTTTCCAAATAGTACTGGCTCTTAGTTTGGTTGGTAAACTAAAATTTGCCCTTAACTGTGAGTATTATAGGATTTATTAAATGTATTAATAAATGCTTGTTTACTGCTTTTTACTAAAACCACACACACATGTGCTCATGCATTTCAAAGGAGCTCAATCTATATAGCTACATTTAACTCAAATAAAGGACCTCTTGGTTTTCTTTAGGTACTTATAAATTGAGTTGTGTTTTTTTTAATGACCTCACTTTAAATTTGTTCCTCTAATTAAGTTTTGCTGTGACATTATCCTATAGCAAACCATTCATCCTGAAATTGGAGCCCATTAGATTGGCAAAATGAAGAAGGATTCACTTTTCTTTGACTAATGTCACTCCACCCATTCTGAATAAAGCCCCTGGAGAGAAAACACTTCTAATTGTGGATTTTCTGTCTCCCTAGTAAAAGGTTGACCAAAAGTTGGGAAAGTGTTAACAGGTCCAAAATAAAAGGGTAGACACTGCAGATTCTTTTTTACTACAGAATTAGTTTGGGCTGTCTGCGAGAAAGCAAAAGGAGGAAATACTAAAAAATGTGGCTACTCTTAGAAAGTTTATGGTTAAGAATGTAATCTAAATGATCCAGAAAATGTATGGCAAAGTAACTTTTTGCTTAACTTGTTCTCAGAAAAGCCATCTAATTTATGTAGGTCAGCTTGAAGATTTCTAAAGATTAACTGTTTTGTGAAAAAGCAAGTTATTCTGAAAAATTTATTAATATTTTAATTATTTTTAAAATTAATTCATAATTAGATTGCTGGGGTCTTAAGGCAACTTTGTAATTTCTTCCACAAAATCATGTATATATCAACCAATAGGGAAAAATTCATGTCAGTTCTTGATATTCCTGTACTTAAGTATCCTAACAAATATAACTGATCCGAACAATTGTGTGTACTTAAGTTCTGCTTGTGTATAACTGCTCTATTATTCAGAAAACTTACTCTATGTCTTTTCTGCTCCTAAAAAGGTACGATTTTATTCTTTGACAGAAAAAAAATTATTACCTTTTGCTATCTTCAAGATTTCAGGAGGTATAGGGAATTTGTCAAGCTAAGTTATTGCAGAAAGGACAAGATTGAATCTTCCATAAATTGAGTCTGTACTCCAAGTTTATCTATGAGTAAGGTAGCCAGATGTCCCACTTTTTAACAATTTAACAATGTCCTGTGGAATTTTAAAATTAAAATAAATATATTACCATACTACTTTTGCATTCTATGAACATTTGGGGGAGTAAGAAGACCAGCCTTGCTCCTGGAGAGCTGCTGCTGGATTTGAATCGCCAACCCTGTGGGCTGCAGTCCCGCACATAACCACTACGCCACTGGGGCTCAGCTCTATGAACGTTTTTGTTGCTCCATATAGACCGACTTTTTAATCAAGAACTCCCCCCGTCCGCCAGGTCAATGGTGTCCTGCTTAAAATCTGGTCACTTTATGTGAGTGATACTGAGGAAACTAGTGTAGCTTGCACTTTCAGGTAAGCATTGGTCTGCTAACCATAAGGTTGGAAATTCAAGCTCACCAGCCGCTCCATAGTAGAAAGATAAGGCTAGTGTTTTTCCATAAACATTTACAGTTTCTCAAATTCTATACAGTGCTGCTGTGAGGAAAACATAACACAGTGACAGTGCATTTGGATTACATGTTGATGAAAAAGGAGCCATGTGGTGAGGTGGTTAGGAATTTGACTGCCAAATGATTGTAGGTGGGTTAAGCTTACCAGCCACCTGATATCTGCGTTCATAAAAATCATAGCCTTGGAAATCCTATGAGGTAGGTCTACTCTTTCCTCTAGGGTTACTGTGAGTTGAAATTAACCCAGTAGGAAGTGATTTTTGTTGAGATGTTTAGGGGATTCTGAGCAGAAATCCCTCCCCAGAAATGCAAAATGATTGCCTGCCATTCTACCATTGAGTTTTATTCCACTGGGTCTTGATGTATAAAACCACTCTCAAAAAAACCAAAACAAACCAAAAAAACCACTCTCCAGTCTTCCCCTTGGCAATGATTGATTAACTATCTGCAGAAACATGGACAAAGGCGTGGGGGAGGTAAAACATAAGTAAAGGAATTTGGAAGTAGACCTGAGAAACATTGTCTACCTCACCATTTTACAAGGCCTAGATTTATTTATTCCTAACATAATTACATTTTCCAGGATTCTTCCCTCCACCCCCAAAAATATTTCTCTCGGTGACTATATCAACATTGAGAATTTTTAGGCTAATCAAAAGCTTTCTTTTCTCAAAATCAGACCAACAGCTCAGCAGCCCTATGGGCTTATTAAAACTGCAGAATTTGGGGTCCCACTCAGACCTAATGACTCAGAATTGGCATTTTAGCAAGATCCCTAGGTGGTTCATATGCACGCTACAGTTTGAAAAGTACTGCTCAAAGAGATAAATCTCAGAATTCTTTGGTTGGAAATATAATGTTACCCTGGCAACTTCAGAGTTTTCTCAATTGTTTTGAAATCTAGAGTTTCACAGAAGATTTCCATGATTGCAATAAGCATAATTATATTTTGCCGAAATTGCTGAAAGTACAAATTATCTCAAGCTGGAGAATTATATAAGGACTCTTCTTCTTTCTTTAAATTGCACTCTCACCTTTACCCTCCACCACCTACCCACTCGTCAGTTTGTCAGACTATGGTGACTTGCATGTTGATATGATGCTGGGCAATATGCCATTAGAAAAATACCAGGCAGTCATCCATGGTGGACAAGGTTCATCAGAAGTTCCAAACTAAGACAGCTTGGGGGGAAAAAGACCTAATGGTCTACACCTGAATAGTAGCCAATGAAAAACTTGTGGGTCGCAGAATACAATTGACGACTTCAACTCACTTGCTGTGGATGCATGGTTGAGAGGGAATTATGCCTTGAAAAGATGATCACGATGGATAAAGTGGAGGACCAATCCAGGGAAGGGAAACCCTCAGTGAATTGACTGGGGAAATGGTTACCACAATGAAGGCCAACCTCAGAACAACCATGGCCACAGAGCATGCATCATAGAGAAGCAAGAGGGCTCAGAGGCCCTGGAAAATCACCCTGCTGTGAGGGATAAATCCCAGAGCCACTTCACTTCCAGTATTCAACCTCACCTGGATTGAAACTCCAACTCCAAACTCCCTACCATTCAGCTGGAGCTAGAAGCCAGGGAGAAACAGAAGAAGAGGATTAACTGGTTGATTTTGTCCTAAGATAGCACATCAAAAATAGATGTCAAACTGCTTTCCTGGTTTCCTTCATTTTCAACTCAAAGCTTCCAGTTTAATATTACATTGTTTGGAAATTTTGAAGGACAGTTGACGTGTTAACTGCAGGTCAGGAGTTTGAAACCACCAGCTGCTCCTCAGGAGAAAGGTGAGGGTTCCTGCTCCCATAAACAGTCTCAGAAACACACCCGACATTCCTACCCTATTCTCTAGAGCCAACATGAGTCGCAAGCTGAGGTGTGGAATTTGGAGTTATCTCTCTCTCTCTCCTCTCTATTCTCTCTCTCTCTCTCTCTCTCTCTCTCTCTCTCTCTCTCTCTCTCTCTCTCATTCTGTTGGTTTCTGAAACCCTCTAGACTAGCAGTTCTCAATCTGTGGTCGCAACCCCTCTGGGAGTCAAACAACCCTTTCACAGAGGTTGTCTAAGATCTTTGGAAGACACATAAATATTTCACACTATGTAATTACATATTGCTGTGTGATTAATCACTATGTTTTAACTATGTTCACTTTGTAACAATGAAAATACATCCTGCATATCAGATATTTACATTATGATTCATAACCATAGGAAAATTACAGTTATGCAGTAGCAATGAAAACAATTTTATGTTTGAGGGTCAGCACCACATGAGCAAAGGATCGCAGGGTTAAGAAGGTTGAGAACCGCTGCTGTAGACTTTCACTGACTGCTGGCTTGTAAATAGGGTATAAATGATCCATTCCTTTTCATTTGGCTCCTGACTGTGCATGCATTCCAAACTCCTCACCCACACAGAAGGTTGAATTCAAAAGAAGATAAAGAGGGGATTTGTGGGTCGAAGATACAAACTAGTATTTATTTCATAAATGAGGAAATAAGAAAAGCCAATGAGCACATGAGAAATACACTCAACCTAATGAATTATGTAGCAACTACACATTAAGACCACAAAATAACATTTTGCTTGAAAACCCACTAAAATGGAAAAGTCTGACCATATCAAATGTTGGAAGGATATGCAAATACTTAACTACTGCAGGAGCAGTGTACATTGGCTTGGTCTCTTTAGAACACATGTATCATTACCTTGCCAAGGTCTGTGCATACACCATGACTCAGCAATTTCTTCTATGTAACATATGAGAGAAGCATTTATACACATTAGCCAGGCATGCAGGCAAAGATGCTCACAGTGGCGCTATTTGTGTTGGTCAAAAACTGGAAACAACCCAATGCCTCTGGCCGAAGAATAGGAGGTAGGTCAAGGTCAAATCATAAGATGGGATACTTACTGTAATAAAACCCACTGCTGTCCTGTCTAGTCCAGCCCACAGCTACCTGGAGGAGAGAGTAGAACTGGACGACAGGATTTCTAAGGCTACAAATCCTTATGGAAGCAAATGGCCACATCTCTCATGTAAAAAGTGACTGGTATGTTTAAGTTGCCATCTTTTTAGTTAACTCCCTGACACTAACTACAAGACACTGGAAATATATAGAATCATAGCTCATTGTGACAAAGTAGATGAAACACAGAACATAATGTTAAACAAATAAACAATCAAAAACAAGCTGCAGGGTAATACCTACAGCCTAGTGCCTTTTATATGTGTAGTTCAAAAAGCAAGTAAATAAATTTTGTGCATACATGTACATAAGTATGCAAAAATAATAAAGAAAGATGAATAAATTATTTTTAAAACCTCAGGACAGTAGTTTTCTAGGTTAGGGAATGCTATCAAAATGTGACATGGAGTGTGGGATGTATTTAATTGTATTCTTTATAAATTTCCTTTACATTCCATAATAACATTTTATGAATAGATTATGTGCTAAATGAAAATAAGTAGTGGTTCAGCTGTTGTTCCTTCTTTCGGCCATGATCAATTATCTCTGTTATTTGAAGATTCCCAAAGGGTCTGTGATGCTTGAAATTTAACCTATTTCAAGGTCATAGTCTGAGCCCCAAATCTAAGGAGCCATTTTGTCCATTTTCATAGTCTAGTATTGGATAGTGGGAGAAAAGTGTAGGAGAAGAACTAGGCTCCGATCCTACCTGTCATTTACCAGTTGTGGCCTCAATTTTCTTGCCTACAATATGGACCTAAGAAGTATAACCTCAGAAGAATGTTGTCAAGACAAAATGAAATTAACATGTACAAGATATTGAACACATAGAAAGCCCTCAGAAGATGTCACTGTCCTTTGTCATCATGAAAGAAACAGGAAAGAGTGTATGACTAAAGTGGTATACAGCCATCAATGCTGATGAATAACCAAGTTGAAATCCATCCACTGCCTCATTAACTATTTTATTCGACATTTAGCTTGTACTCAGAGGTTGATCAGTAGCTGCAAACTCACAAATGAAAAGCAACATTTTCTTTTCTAACCTCAGAAATAGATCTAATGAATAAATTTCTGTCCTGAATCTTGTATAAGAATGAAGTTACAGAGACTCCGGCTGTGGGCAAAGTGTTTAATAAATAATGACAATATGACCCTTGGCGCCAGGATGGTACCCAAGCCATTCATACACCCTGCCGTTTGCTGAGTCATTGCTAAGCTGCGGAAACATGAGTTCCTGAAACTACCTGGAAGGCCGATTATGTCATCTCTGGTTGAAATGAATCCTGGAATAAATGGCAGCTCCTGGATGAGAAAGAGATTTTAACTCCTGGGAACTGAGATATTACTTTGTTCCAATCTACAAAAAAAAATATCTATGAGACTCCATGCCCAGAAACTGTCTCCACAATGACTGAAAGCTGGGCTAAGGAAACAGAATGCATATTTTTAATTGATTTGGTCTTTCTTTGAGCCAAGTGCCAAGCAGCCTAATAAATTTTTTAATTCCCCAAAGAGCTGGTTGCATCCAGAGTGACTCTATAAAGGATGTTCTAATTTGGAATGTCACCGGCATCACTGCCATAAATCATCCCAATGGAACTGCAGCAGTAACCAGTCACAGGCCACATGAAATCACATCCTCTTTGTCCTCCTCACCTGCTTTCTGCCTTTTCACTTCATTGGGCATCAGTTCTCCAAGATATGGATAGATATGCAATCTATCTTCTTGTTCATTCAGATGCTATGCCACAGAAGTGCCCTTGGATTTTAGAGCTGACAGTTGAACTGTGTGCTATCCAAGGTCACACAGTTTAGTTGTTCTCAAAGTGGGCTTTGCATCAGAATCACCTAGAGCTGGTTAAAACACAGACCCCTGAGTCCTACCCCCAGTAGGTCTAGCTTCAGCCTGAGAATTTGAACTTCTTACAGGATTCTATGTAAGTCTCTGAGTGTTGCAGATGGGATCATGTCCTTGGCTGCTAACCAGAAGGTTGGAGGTTCAAGTCCACCTAGAAGTACTTTAGGAGAAAGACCTGCAGGTCTACTTAGGGGATAAAAATGCCATTGGAAACTCTGTTAGTCAGGGTGGACAAGAGAAACAAATTCATAAACACGCATATGCATATAAGGGAGGGGTTTATGTACAAGAGGAATGGAACATTGAGAAAGCTTTCCAACCCAGTCCAGTCCAAGTCCACAAGTCTGATATTAGCCCATATGTCCGATATCAATCCATTCTCTTCAGACTCACGAAGTACATGCAATGATGCCAGGACAAACATAGGCCAGTGAGTGCAGAATCTTGTGTATCCAGTGGTGATAGAAGCATATCAGTGCTGGCAGGGGGCTCTCCATGGCTTCTCAAGCATGGCTTCTCAGCACTGGCAGAAGTCTCCATGTGGCTTCTCTGGCCCCAGAGGTCTGGCTCCATCAGGGTAAGCCCATGTGGCTTGTGCTCCAGCTCCTTTAGGATGAAGGGTCTATCAGCATGCTGCCATTTTGTCTTGTCAGTAGAGCATCCCACTGGGACTCAACCTTGTGTCTTATCAGTAGAGTGTCTCCGAGGGACTAAGTCAACAGTCTCTCACCTACATGGGGGAAATATCGTGAGATTTCCCAGAATTTTCAGAGAAAGCCACGCCCACACAAAGGAATCATTGATTATCTCCAGACTGACAGGCTACATCCCATCCCCACACTCCCAATTATGAAATTGACACCAAAGTACCCGACCACTACAGAAACCCCAAAGATTCCAGTTTCACTCTGGTGCACACAGACTACCGTGAGTCATCCTCAGCTTGACAGAAATGAGTGGTCCTAGGTGAGGCTGATGTTTCTTGAGCTTGGACCACAATTTTTTTTCTTTTTAAAATCATTTTATTGGGGGCTCATACAACTCTTATCACAATCCATACATACATTCTGTCAAGCACATTCGTACATCTGTTGCCATCATCATTCTCAAAACGTTTTCTGTCTAGTTGAGTCCCTGGTATTAGCTCTTCATTTTTTCCCTTCCCTTCCTGTACCCTCACTCATGAACCCTTAATAATTTATAAATTATTATTATTTTGTCATGTCTTACATTGTCTGATGTCTCCCTTCATCCACTTTTCTGTTGTCAGTCCCCCCGGGGAGGGAGTAATATGTAGATTCTTGTCATCGGTTTTACTTTTCTACCCCACTTTCCCCCTCTTCTCCTGGTATCTCTATCATTATTGATCCTAAGGGGCTTATCTGTCCTGGATTCTTTGTGTTTCCAGCTCTGATTGGTACCAGTGTTCTATCTGGATTTGTAAGGTAGAATTGGGATCATGATAGTTGGGTGGGAAAAGCATTAAAGAACTAGGGGAAAGTTGCTATACTGCACCCTAACTGGTTCATCTCCTCCCTGCGACCCTTCTGTAAGGGGATGACAAGTTGCCTTCAGATAGTTTTGGGGTCACCACTTCACACTCCCCTTCATTCACAATGATGTGATTTTTTGTTCTTTGATGCCTGATACCTGATCCATTCGATATCTCATGATCACACAGGCTGGTGTACTTATTCTATGTGGGTTTGTTGCTTCTCAGCTAGATGGCTGCTTGTTTATTTTCAAACTTTTAAGACCCCAGATTCTATATCTTTTGATATCCTAGCACCATCGACTTTCTTTACCACATTTGTGTTTGCACCCATTTGTCTTCAGTGGTCATGTAGGGAAAGTGAGTATCTTGGAATGCCAGTTTACTAGAAGAAAGTGTTCCTGCATTGAGGGAGTACTTGAGTAGAGGCCCAATGTCCATCTGTTACCTTACTACTAAATCTATAAATATATGCACAGAAATCTATTTCCACAATTTATGAACAACTGCTTTTCTTAATGGCAGGACAAATGATACTGACCAACTATCAAGTAGTTCAGTGTATTTTTCAAGAGGAATCTTCTATAGGGTATGGTTTTGGGCTGCTAACTGAAAGATGGACAGTTTAAACTCATCCAGAAGCTCCTCAGGAGAAAGATTTGGCAATTTACCCTGGTGAAGGTAAATTGTCTAGCATATTACAATATTGATGAAGCTCAAAGACCTTTTCCTGAATGAAATGAGCCACAAAGAGACAAACATAGATATATGCAAACATTCATGTATGCAAAAAGACAAGAACAGGAAAGTGTGTGGAGATTAAAGTCTACTAGTGGATCCTAGGGAAGAAGCGAGAAGGAAAGGAGAGTAGTGCTTGCTCCCGGAGTACTGAGTTTCAGTTTACAGTGATGGAAATAGCCCATTCACTAAGGATAGGGTTACACAACTAATTAATGTAACAGATTGTTGACAAGTTACACACCTGTAAATTAGTTGAAATGGCAAAAATTTTGCGATAGATATATTGACAACAGTGATAACAAAAACAATGAGTCCTGGCTGAGCCTTTAGGTTTAAGGTCACGATTTCATCGACCTTTCTCGCTAATGGACTTAATAATGTGTTCCATGCTTCTCTTCTATCTCCTAATTTGCCACAACTGCCTGAGGTCTTAAAAGCGTGGAGGTGGCCATTCAAGACACAAAAATTGTTTATCTGGAGGAGCTAGGAAAGCAAAATCATCAGGAATAGGAATGGTACTTGCAAAGTGTAGCCAATTGCTGCCTTTGCCACGACGCTAGAACGGAGTTCCAAACTGTAATTCAGAGCGACATGTGGCTCTTTAGGTACATACATGTAGCTCTGAAGTGAAGTGGAGAAAATTTAAAAGATATGACTCAGATGATGGTGATTTCATGTGTTTGTGAAAATGTATTCATGGCTCACAAATAATTTCAAAATTGTTCTGAGGGACAAGATTGGCTCTTGCATCTCAAGAAGTTGCCAGCTCCGAGAGGAGCAGAATTGCATGGTGCTCACCAGCCTGACTGAAGAGTGTCATCAAAGAGTCTACAGAAGAGTACCAATCAAAAGGGATAAAATGAAGAACTGAGTTCAAAATTTGTGCAGAGTTGTGAAAGAAAGCTGGATGAAACCCAAAACTATTGTGCCAAGTGAAATCTTTAAGTCTTAAACCAAAAATATCACTGGAAGTCTCCATAAAATCAAATCACAGTTTTACATAACCAGGAAAGAATGTCTGTCTTGAGTATTATGTTCTTTTGATAACTTTCTATATGGGGTCAAACTGAAAATAGCAACTCAGAAGATTAGATAGGAAACTTGGGGGGCATGCATTTATGTTAATGGAGAGGAATCCTTGGAAAAGGGGGTGAGAATGGTTGCACCACTCTAAGAATATGGTCAGTATCACTGAATTATACATGTAGAAACTCTTTAAGTGGTGCCTGTTCAACATACATAAGCAAGTAAAAAGATTACTGCCAAGAAAACTCAAGGTATAATTTGATTCAGAACAACTGGATGGCACCCAGCAATGACGGAGAAGGCGTATGGGGTAAAGAGTAATGGAAAGAGATGTATCTGACTCCCTCTGGCTTCTCTACTGCCAGTCAGGGTCAAACAAACTTCCATGGTCCATCCTCTTTAAGTATTCTGACACCACTCATGCCTCCTGTGCAACTCTATGTCTATGCTGGGTTCAATAATTTGTTGCAATGGCCACACAGAATGGACAGACAATACTCACAGTGACAAGAGTTTATCAGGGAAGTTGATAGGTTATCACAGTCAGTATCAGAAAATGGTAAAAATACAGTCACTGGTCCACTGGTCTCTTCAGCCAGCAGTCAAGTCTCTCCTCTGTTCTCTCTCTCTCTCTCTCTCTCTCTCTCTCTCTCTCTCCCTCTCTCTCTCCCTCTTCTTTCTCTCCAGTTCTCAGCCTCTCTGGTCCTCAATTTCTCAGTCATTTAGTCCCTTGGCTTTTGCCTCCATGTACCAGGAAGTCACTGCCTTACAGTCCCATGGTCTCAGGTCAGATGAAGAGAAAATATCCCCCAGGCTCAGTCATTTGTCTCCGAATCTCAATATCAAAGTCTCTGAAGTATCTAGGCTCAGTGACCTCCATGACTTCAGACAGAAATCTGGAATGTGCTGTCCCCAAATCTTCTGGATTTCTCTCCTCTCTACTGCTGCTCACAGATTTCTAACTCTGCTTCAAAAGTTTCTCATTCTTGATTAGGGTGGGGAGGCAGTAATGAAAATTGACCAATCTCCTGGTCCTAGTGTTATCTACTCTTTGTTTGCATAATCTCACCTAATCACCAAATGGTGGGAGTCAGAGAGTCTTGGGTAAAAGAGACATACTCAGAACTTTCATTTCACCACACCATATGGAAGGCTTCTTCTCTGAGCTTTCAAAAGGGGTGAGGTTTATTGGAAGTAGACTAAAAGCAAGAGCTTAGAAGTCAGACAGCCCTGGGTATGGGACCACTTTAGCTGTGTGACATTGTTAAACAAGTTACATAGCTTATTTGAGTCTCAGTTGTTCATCTAAAAAAAGAAAATATTCATTCTGATGACAGACTAGAACTTGTGAAGAATTGAAAAACAACTAGCCATAGCGCTATAGGAAAGTAAGAGAACTAGTATAGTATCTAATTTAGCTTCTTTTCAGATGTAGAACCTGACTTTTCATGAACGTAAGTACCAGGCATGATCTCACAGATAATTTATCGCAGACAAAGGTCCAGAACCCTGGGATTTTCATGAATTCTCTTTAGCTTTACTCCTCCACATTGTTTCAGTATTGCCAAACCAAATTCTTAAGAACTAAATAATTTCCATTATATGGCAAAACAGGTATAGATTTACAATAAGCACTTCAAAGAAACTGCATTAACCAAATTGTAATTCAAGTGTCATCTCAAGTTGGGCCTTATATATGTGTGTGCGTGTGTATATATGTATATATATATTAATAGTGGAAAGAGAGAAAGAACTTAACCTGTTCATCACCAATGAGAAAAGAAAATATATAGTAAGTCTCCAAAACTTATTTTATTTTTCTTTGTAGTGAATAGAAAGAAAGAAAATACTCTGCCTTTTGTCATTTTGGGGATTAGGGAAATGGGTGTGGTTATTTATAGAACTCTTGTCATTATTATTAGAAGTGATTATTTTGAAAAGGAGAAATTAGAAGATGAGAGTCTAATTTCTACAGGAGGGAGAACAGAAATTTAAGTGTATTTGGAAAATTGTTTTAAATTGCTTATTTATATTAAACATCTGAGAGAAAAAAAGAATGGATGTATGGATTGTGATAAGAGTTGTATGAGCCCCCAATAAAATGATTTAAAAGAAAGAAAAAAACAACGGCAATTAAAGGCAATTTTTCACTTAAGTTGGACATGTTTGGTCCATCAAGAATATTTTAGAACTAACACTGTCTGGGTGGTGCAAATGGCTAAGTGCTTGACTACTAGCTGAAAGGTTGCTGGTTTAAACCCACCCATAGGCAATTTGGAACACAGGCCTGATGTAATAGTGGGGTATTGTGTCAACTTGGCTGGGTCAGCAGACTCAGCAGTTTGTCAGTTAAGGACTAGTAACCCCCATGATGTAACCTAACATAGTGCAACCAACTTCATTCAAGCAGTTTTAAGAAGATGAGAGTGGAATACAGCCCCCTAACTCGGATCACAGCTCTGAGGAAATTTCCTCAGAGGTGTGGTCTTCATTGCATATAAGTAGATTCTGTGGAAAGCATATATGCTTCTTGCGATCCTGGAGCTTGCATCTGGCTTATTGACCTCTGGTTCTTTGGATTTGAGCCAACAACATGTCATAGTGTCTGGGAGCCATCAGCAGTCTGCCATTTGACTTACCACGTGACCTGCCAAACTTGAATTCACTGGACTCTTCAGCCACAAAGATCTGCTAACCTTGGGTTCTCTGTCTCTGCGTCCACAAGTGCACTTCCTGCTTTGTCTTCTTACTTCCTGCTTTGTCAGCAGCCCCTGTCTGCAGCCATTCAAGTCAGGTGTCGCCTCTAGCTTAACATCTGACTCATTGACCTGAACCAGACAGACTAGACTTAGCTTCTTCTACAATTGCATGAGTCATTTCTTAATATAAATTTATTTATGCATATATACCTACATACATATAATGTGTATGCTTTTGAAAACATGAAGTCTAAATCTAGGAAAGTTGGAAACCATTAAAAATTAAATTGAATGCATAAAGATCCATATTCTAGGCATTAGTGAGCTGAAATGGACTGGTATTGGCCAAAAACCAGAAAATCATGGGTTACAACGACACCAGAAATGACACAAACAATAGGAATAACATTCCATTAATCATCAAAAAGGACATTTCAAGTACAACGTTGTCTGTATTCAAATAATATGCACATACAAGGAAATCCAATCAATATAACTATTATTCAAATTTATGTAATAAAGCAAATAAACAATGAAAAAATTTATGCACCAATCACTAAAACTAGTCATGCTAAAAGTGAACTTTGCAAATGTCTTCTGTCTGAAATCAACCAAACCTGCAATCAAGAAGCACAGATAATTATTGATATTGGAATACAAAATTTGGAAATAAAGAATGTGGCAGTCATGTACTTTGTGTCAATTTCATGATTGGGACTGTAGGGATGGAGTCTAACCTGTCAATCTGAAGATAGCCAATGAGACCTCTGTGTGGGCATGGCTTTCTTTGTCAATTCTGGAAACTCTCACAATATTTCCCCTTGGAGGTGAGAAAACTATAGACTCAGTTACTTGGAGACTCTATTGACAAAACAAATGCAGCATCCTAATAGACCCTGAGATCTAAAGGAGCCAGAGTAGAAGTCACATGGGCTTACCCTGATGGAACCAGACCTCTGGGGCCAGAGAAGCCATGTGGGAACTCCTGCCTATGCTGAGATACTTGGGAGGCCCTGGGAAAACCACTGCCAGCACTGAGATGCTTCTACCACCACTGGATACACGAGACTCTGCACCCACTGACCTGTGCTTTTCCTGGCATCATTGCATGTGCTTTGTGAGTTTGAAGAGAACTAATGGGTTGGTTTTGGACATATGGGCTAATATCAGACTTTTGGACTTGGACTGGACTGGGTTGGGATACTTTTTCTTTTTTTTGTTTGTTTTTTTTGTTTTTGTTTTTTGGAGGGGCATCACTGCTCTCCGGTGGTGGGAGTAGGAGGCCAAGCCCCACTGCTGGAATTGAACTCCATCCCAGTGGGCCACAGTCCCGCGCACAACCACTTTGCCACCGGGGCTCAGCCTGGGATGCTTTTTCAATGTTCCATTCCACTTGTATATAAACCTCTCCCTTATATACATATGCATGCTTATGAATTTGTTTTTCTAGTCTACCCAGACTAACACAAAGAGAACGAAACAGTAGTTGGAAATATTGGCTAATTGATAAAAACAAAGCTGGAGATTACATGATACAATTTTGTAAGAGCAATGACTTCATAGCAAATACCTATTTTCAGCAACACAAAAAGCAACTATATATGTGGACTTCTTCAGAGGGAATACAAAGAATTCAAACGGACTACATTTGTGGGAAAAAACAACAGAGAGGCTCAATATTAGCAGCTAAAACCAGACCAGGGGCAGATTGAGGTACCGAGCATCAATTGCTCATAAGTAAACTCAGGTGGAAGTTGAAGAAAATGAAAACATTGTATAAAGATTGTACAGCTCTTTTTTGATATGATATGAATTTTATGATATACGGGTGAAGTATCAATAAAACTGTTTTTTAAAAAATAAAATGAAAACGAGTCCATGAGAGCCACAATATGACCTTAAAAGTACCCCACTTGAACGTCACAAACCTTCCAAGAACAGATTTGATACATTACACATGAATGACAGAAGATCTAATTAGTTGTGTCATCAACATCATACATGAAGAAGGCAAAATGTTCTTTCAAAGACAGATGTGCAAGTTGGATGATTTTATGTCAGCTAGACCCTGTCGGCTATGGGTGGAGTCAAAGCTGTCAATCAAATGGTAGCTTGATGACACTTCCTTGGGGTGTGGTGTTTTGTCTGAGAATGAGGGACTCTGGGAATTGCCTGTCTCTGTGCACTTCCTCGCTGGGATGTCAATGGGATTCTGTGCCTGCCTCCAAGGGGGGCCCCATGTGAGCTGCCTGCCTAACCTTGAGAACTGCTGGTGCCCTGCCTTATTCCTGCTGACCTGGGATTAAGGAGACATTGACTCACTCACCTGTGATCCTCCTGCTTCCCAGTTTATCCTTGTGCCTGCTGCTACATGAATCTGAAGTGGGACTTATGGACTAGCATCAGACTTCTGGACTTGACTTGGCCTAGAATGGGATGGCTTCTTTATATACAAATATTTCATGACACAAAGCTTTTTCTTATACATATAGGAGTATTACTGGATTTGTTTCTCTAGACAACTCAGCCTAACACAACAGGAAAGAAAGAAAGAAAGAAAGAAAGAAAAGATCAAAGTGGATTTCAGGAGAGACTCTGAAATTTGCTCTTAATCATAGACCTAATGCAGATGCAAGAAATTACCACTTCCACCCCCCTCCTGCTAAAGTGGACAAACAACAGAAACGGGAGTGAAAGGAACCAGCGGATGATATAAGATATGAAAATAGCAATTATTTACAATTTATCAAAGGAAAATGAGTGGGGAGAGGGAAGGAAAAAGGAGGAGCTGATACCAAGGGCTCAAGCAGAAAGCAAATGTTTTGAAAATAATGACGGCAACATGTGTACAAATGTCATTGATACAGTTGATGCATGGATTGTTGTAAGAGCTGTAAGAGCCCTCAATAAAATGACTTTTTTTAAAAAAAAGAGGAAATTATAAAGTCAAAACAGAACATTACAAAGGGCAGCCTGTGAAGACAAAGTCAAGTATTATAATGAAATTCTAGAGTTAGAAACCAAAAAGGAAGCACATGCTCAGCATATTTTAAATTGAAAAAACTCAGGTAAAAAAGAGTCAATCCTCAAGTTGCAATATTGGAAAATTCTATGGGTAAAATATAGAATGGTGCAGAAAGCATCAAAAGAAGATGGAAAGAATGCACAGTCATTGTACCAAACTAGTCAACATTCTACCATTTCTGGAGATAGTATATGAGCAAGACCTAAGGATGCTGAAGGAAGAAGCCCAAGTGGCCCTGAAGGCATTAGCAGAAAGCAAGGCTCTAGGAATTGATTACATGCCAATAGAAATGTTTCCACAAGCTGATGAGAAACTGGAAGAATTCATTCCTCTATATGAGGAAAATTGGACAACTACTTGGACAGCTTTTTGGACAACTGACTGGAGGAGTTACATATTTATACCCGTTCCAAAGAAAGGCAAGCGAATAGAATCCTCAAACTACAGAACAATATCATTGATATGACAGATAGGTAAAATTTTGCTTACAATTATCCAAAAAGGGTTGCAGCAGTACATTGACAGGGAGCTATTAAAGGTTTATGTTTGTGGATACTTACATAGTCTGTTGTCAATTCCTGTCAATCAGTTCACAGCTTGGTGGCCTCATTTGGCGACACTAAGGAAATAAATAGCTCGCTGGAGGCTGGACACATGCAAACTCCCTGAGAGATATTTCTGTTGACAAGACACATGGAGGTACACTAGAGTCCTGGAACTGCAGGAACCATGTGGAGGTCCCTGTCAGAGCTGAGATGCCTATACCCCCGCTGGATCCACAAGACTTCCCAACCACTAGCCTGTTATCTTCCTGCATTCAGTGCCATTGCCTGTGTTTCATGAGTCTGAAGTGGAAGTTACAGATTGGCATTAGACATATGGCCTAATATAAGACTTAATCTGGACCTGATCTGGACTAAACTGGGATGTTTTCTCAATATTCAATTGCTCTTATATACAAAGCTCTTTCTTATACACATATGAATGTCTTTGGATTTGTTTCTGTAGCATACCCAGACTAACTTAAAGTCAAATCCAGGATAAAATGTGGAAAAAAGAATATCATTGCTGATGTCAGATGGATTTTGTCCAAACATTGGGAATCCCAGAAGGTGTTTATCTATATCTCATTGACTATGCAAGGGCATTTGACTCTCTGGATCATAACAAACTATGAGCAGCCTTGAGAAGAAGAGAAATTCCAGGACATTTCATTTTAATCATGCAAAACTTGTGCATGGATCAAGAGGCAACTGTGAACAGAACAATGGACTACTTCATGATTTAAAATCAGGAAAGGTGTGTGACAGGATTGTATTCTCTTACCATACTTATTCAATCTGTATATTGAGCAGATAATCAGAGAAACTGGATTATATGAAAAAGAGTGCATGATCAAGATTAGAGGAAGGTTTATTAACACCCTACAGCATTCACATGACACAAGATTGTTTGCTGAAGGTGAGAGGACTGAAGCACTTGCTCATGAAGGTCAAGGACTGTAACCTTCAGAATAGATTGCAAGTCAATCTTCACAACTAGACCAATAGGCAACTTTCAGACAAATGGAGAAAAAATTGAAGCTATCAAGAATTTCATCTTGGGGCAGTGATGCCCACAAAGAAAAAAAAATTTCATCTTGCTTGGTATCACAATCAATGCCCCATGGAAGCAGCCATCAAGAGATCAAACAGCACATTAAATCTGTTACATCAAACCTCTTTAAAATGTTGAAAAGCAAGGGTGTTATTTTGAGACCTAAGGTGCAACTACCTACCAAGCCAGGATATTTTCAAGCTCTTCCTATGCAAGTAAAAGTTTGACACTGAGCAATCAGTGCATTTGAACTATGGTGCTTGCAAAGCATATTTGAAAATACCACAGATTGCTAAAAGAACAAACAAGTTTTAGAAGAAATACAGCCTGAATGCCGCTTAAAGCAAAAGATGGGGAGACTTCACCTCATGGACTTCATACATTTTCTCAGGAAAGACCAGCAGCAGCAAAAACCAGGAAGGCCTTCCATGAGTTGGACTGCCACAGTGAGCTCAAACATCACAATTGTAAGATGTTTCATTGGGTTATACATCGGGTCGCTATGAAGTGGAACCAACTTGATGGCACCTGACAGCAGCACCAGCAAGGATAACAATGTCCCCCTGGTTTTGCTTCTCTGGAGAACCTTCCACACATGGCAATCTGCTTCTGAAAGTGTCCTTGACAAGCAGTGAAGCAGATCTACTCCACATGCATGGGTCTGCTCCGAGACAGAATCAGTTCATGGCTGATGAGAAATAGCAACAACCACAACACTCCTCATCTAGTATGCACGGACTTTGAGTGCAGAAGTGTTGGAGGAGCTGCTGAACTGAAATAACTCAACGATAGAGATGAAAAAGGATCTGGACATTACACCCCCCTTTCTGTGCTTCTCTCTCTCTCTCTCTGCAGCTCGTCACTCTTGTCCTCGGTGATATTCCTATTTTGGTGAAGCCCAGAAATGAAGGTCCGTGTTGTGAAATGTGAGACCAGGTTGTGCTTGAATAATCATTTCTTGTTTGTCTTGTTGTCAGTCAACTCTTCACCACTTGATTGAAAGTAAAACTTGGATCAATGCTATATTTTGTAGTCTCTGTTATTTAAAAACTTTAAAGCTCTCATTTTGAGAAAATATAAAGGGTTTCAAAAAGTTTGCAGAAAATGGAATTGAAATATGTTTTATTTTTAACTCTTTTTTGCTTTCTTCTGGATTGAGGTTTTTCTGTTTGACTTTTGTTCATCTGTATGTTTTCCTTTTGAAATGTTTTTCTGTAAATGAAACACAGTTCTACAGAGACAGAACTAGATTAATGGCTTCTCGGGGTCATGGCAGGGAGCAGTGGTGGAAATGGGGAGCTAATAATGAGTCCAAGAATAAAGAAAATGGTCTAAAATCGACTATGTTTATGATTGTACAACTCTTCTTAATATGATCAAACTATTAAATTGTATAGTTTGTTAATCACATGCCCCCAAAACTGTTAAAAAATAGATCATGGTATTTTCCCACAAGCTTTTTGTTCATTTGGGGTTTTTTTGTTTTTATTTTGTGGGCATCACTGCCCTCTGGTGGTGGGAGTAGAAGGCCCAGCCTTTGCTCCTGTGGAGCCACTGCTGGAATTGAACCTCCCTCCCAGTGCCCACAAGCTTTTTGAGATGCTTTCATTTCTTATTCCTCACTTATCAACTAATTTTCATCTGATATTTCAAACAGTAGTAAAAAAAAGTCTACTCTTGGGCGTGTCCCTCACTCAGGTGCTGCTCTTGGTCAGCAGAGCTGCTGTGTCTGTCTGACAGACAAAGCAGGCAGCTCTCCCAAGGGTCTTTGCTATTTCCAGTGGGAGCTTTTCTATGAAAGCTTATATATATATATATATATATATATATATATTATTGGGGCCTCATACAACCCTTATCACAACCCATATATACATCCGTTGTGGCAAGCACATTTGTACATTTGCTGCCATCATCATTCTCAAAACATTTGCTTTCTACTTGAGCCTTTGGTATCAGCTCCTTATTTTTCCCCCTCCTTCCTCGCCCCCTTCCTCTTGAACCTTTGATAATTTATAAATTATTATTATTTTGACATTTCTTATGCTGTCCAATGTCTCCTTTCATCCACTTTTCTGTTGTCCATCCCCCAGAGAGGAGGCTATATGTACATCCTTGTGGTTGGTCCCCCCTTTCTACTCCACCTTCCCTCCACCCTCCTGGTATCGCCACTCTCACCACTGGTCATGAGGAGTTCATCTTTCCTGGATTCCCCGTGTTTCCAGTTCCTATCTATACCCATGTATGTTCTCTTGTCTAGCTGGATTTGTACGTTAGAATTGGGATCATGATGGGGGGCGGGGTGGACATTAAAGAACTAGAGGAAAGTTGTATGTTTCATCATTGCTACATTGCACCTTGACTGGTTCCTCTCCCCCTTTAGATCCTTCTGTAAGGGGATGTCCAATCCAAGGCTGCAAGTCTTTATGGGAGTAGATATCTATAGCTTTCTGCTGAGGAGTGGCTGGTGGGTGTGAACAGCTCATCTTTCAGTTAGCAGTACAATACTTACCTGACAGCACCACTCAGACTCCTCAAATGAAGAATGGGCTTTAACGAATCCATTCAATGATCAACACCTGGCTCAGTGAGATTCCTGAGTGGTGCAAATGGTTTGCATTTGACAATTAACCTAAAGGTTGGCCAATCGGGAGCACCATGCAGTGGCTTGGTAGGGAGATCCTGAGACCAGCTTCCATAAGAATTATAGTGAAGAAGGACTTATTTGGGAACTGACTCCATAGCATGGGTTGGTTTTGTTTGACCTTTTTAAGCTGGCAAAGTAGCCAGGCAACAGGTCTTCTCTCATATTGGACTTAAACACAAAAACTCACTGTCTTCCCATTGATTCGAACTCCTGTCATTGACTTGATTCATTTTTCACAATGACCTTATTGGACAGAGTAAAACTGCCCTTTTGGGGAAATTTAAATCTTCATGGGAGTCGACAGCCTCAGTTTTCTCTCTTGGAGTAGCTCATGGATTCGATCCCCAGACTTTATAGTTCAGTGCTGCTAACCCATTGTGCTAACCACAGCTGGCTGCCCAATTATACCACTGGAGCTACAAATCACAGTCTCTTAGTTACCTGTTCGAAGTTTTTTTAGTCAGTGAGAGAGCCGGTCTAAATGAAGAAGGACTTTCCAACGACTGCAGGAGCACAGGCTGATGCAAGGCCGATCAGGGAGGTTGGGAGAGCGGTGTGGCTACAACTGTGGGGCACGGGATTGGCACATCAGAAAGTCTCCTAACTGCCCAGCACCGGATAAGATAATGAATTCTCACTGATGGAAAAACTTTGCCTTGGATATAATGAAAAATCCCTTTACAAAGACCAGTGTGACCCAGGCCAAAATCCTTCTTTTGGTGATCACTCTAAGAGACCTGAAAATACATTATTTTGGAATGATAATATTGAATGTATATGGCTATCTATTGAGCATTCCAGGATAATGAGTTTGAGGAATACAAACGAATGTTTCTCTCAAGATACTGCAATACTGCTATTGTTGGACTCGAGGCCCAGCTGATTGCTTCTAGGGAGTCTTTGTGTGAATTTGAAAAATGCACCCCCCTCTGTGTGATGCAGCCTTGTGGTACATGATTTGGCAAGTGGAGCTGGACTGGATCTTAGCTCCCCTTTGTCCCATTGGTTATGTGCCTTTGTGCAATGCACACACAACCATTCCCTGATTGCCATTTGAAATGCGTCCCAGCAGAAAGGATTAAAAGCTTGAAGTGCTCCTATTGGTTGCATCTGTATTTTAAATACATGACTGCAATTGGCTCCTTCTCTCACCTCAAAGCAGGCTTTCGCTTTCAAAGATAATGGGCTGTTAAGCTTAGGTGGAGCTTTCCTGACTTCGAGAATTAAGGCATAGTCTTGGTGAGGAGGAGCCCTGGCAGTGTAATATTAGGGTTGGACTTTGATCTGAAG
>PVJH01031965.1:0-23162 GCA_004026705.1 Nesogale talazaci
CCTAGTTACCTATTTTGTAACACTGTGTGTGCTGAATTTTTTAAAGAATTCTTTATGGAAAGCAGTCCATGTTAAGGAGAAAGATGATTAGCTCGTGGGCTGTAGTCAACTTTTTGTTGGTGTTAAATAGACTTGTACTGATGATGAGAGAAAATGTACAATTCTCTTTCAGATTCTGTTATGGGACAAGACAAGGAAATACCAATAGAACAGCAGATTCTTGAACAGAGCAATCAGGGCACAAACATCTCCCCTGTTTCACAGTCTAAAATTCATATACAGCATTTGACTCTTAAAAAACTTAACTACTGATAGCCTACTGTTGTTTGTAATTCTGACTGACAAAACTGTTAAACCACATTTGTTTGTTGTATGTATTAGATACTTCAGCCACAAACATTATTTTCTATATGGGATATAAGCATTTCACAAAAAGTGCAACCTTTTTGCACCTGCTACTATAGCTACAGTGATGGTTTCACTGATTTTCTTTTCTTTTTTTACTATAGTCCTTAGACTGGATTATTTACTCTGAAGTAGTGGATAGCAGAAACTGCAGACCTCAATCGATGATACATACATCTAGCAATTCATCTTTTCTTTGTAATATAATCACTTTTTTCTATTTCTTTGTAGCTCTTCCAGGATCACTAGTGGCACTTATGCATCCCAAGGTATATTTAAGGTTTACAACACTGCACTAAATATAGTGAAAAACTTATGAGAGCCAAGAGAAGCCTACTTTTGAATGTGAACAATTTAGAGGAGAGAAAAACTGCTCCAGTAGTGATGCTTAGCATTGTAGCATGTTTGAAAAAACAAACATCCAGTGAACCTGCACAATTCAAATCTGTGTTACTTAAAGATCAACTATATTCTGATAGAGAATTTAGCATGTTTGAAAAATAAATAACTGGGGCTGAGCCCCGGTGGTGTAAGTGGTTGAGTGCGGAACTGCGGCCCGCGGGCTTGGCGGTTCAAATCCAGCAGCAGTTCTCAGGAGCAGCACTGGGTAGTGCCCACGACCACTAGAGGCAGTGATGCTCACAAAAAAAAAAAAAGAAAAATAAATAACTGATGTAATGAATAAATAAAAATAAGTAGAACGTTTGTTGTACCTTTTCAGCATCTTTTAAGATAGTGTGGAAATTTCAGAAAGCACAAATGAAGTTGTTTAGATTAAATTCTCCTAGTCGGGGAAAAATGGAGACTTTTAGTGGCATAGTGGTTATTCCTTGGATTACCAACCACAAAATCAACAGTTTGAAACCGCCAGCTGCTATAGGAAGAAAATGTGGCTGTCTACTCCATAAAGAATTACAGCCTCGGCTGAACCCTGGTGGCACAGTGGTTGTGTGCGGAACTGCGGCCCACAGGGTTGATGGTTCAAATCCAGCAGCAGCTCTCCAAGAGCAAGGCTGGGCTTCCTACTCCCACCAGGGCAGTGATGCCAAAAAAAAAAAAAAAGTTACAGCCTCAGAAACCCTCAGGGGCCGTTCTACCCTGTTGCTAGCAGTGGGCATCTACGCAATGGCAGTGAGTTTGATTAACCATGAGAAATCTAGCATGTGGCCTACAGTAGAGAACAGGATAGAAGAGAACTTTGCATTTTAACTGGACTGGCTTTCATTCGACTGGGCTGGGTGGAGGAGGGGTTGTTTCATAGGTCCCACTGGACTGACTGAAGGGACAAGATGTAAAGTGCATTTGAGGCAGAGGAGGAATGAGATGAAAGCCAGCCTAGAGATTGCAACTGAAAGCTTAGGTTTGCTGGGATAGGAAATAGGCTATTTTAAAAGATATTTTGAATAGGGTCATAATTCATCTTGCATTTTGGTTGGAATTTTTTCTTCTATTGGTTGGACTTTTAAGAGGAGAGGTGTGAAGGTTTTGATTTCCATACACTGGAAATCAAGATCTGTTCTGAAAGGAATATGGAAAATGTATCTCTCACTGTTAATGTGGATAATTGTGGGTTAAAGTTAAATGCAATCTAATACATTGAAGGAATGGTGTGAAGAATAGCAGTTGATTTGGGGGTCAGTTTTAGATTTATATATTTTACATTTGGAAAATACAAAATATTAAATGGGAATGGCTTGTAAGTATAAGCTGCAGGCCTGGAGCTGGTGAAAGTGATTGATTGGAAGTAGAGTATTACAATCAGAGGTTCACACTAGGAATGTGTCTCACAAGATTGGGGGGGTCAGTAAAGGAGGAGAGACATCCATTGCAAAGTGGGAGATGACTGGGAGAGTAGAGGGACTGAAATTTCAGAAGCTTTTCAAGCAGTAGCTACTGTCAGGAAGTAAAGAGGCTATTGATCTTGTCAATAAGATGGTCATGGTGAGACTGGAAGCCATTAGTAAAGCAGCAAGGAGAAGTGCAATTCTGCAAACATCTTTCTGGCAGGGTAATGTTAGGAAGTGACTTCCTAGTAGCAAAAGAACAAATATGTTGCTGTGGGCTTCATTTGGGACATTGCGGCAATTGGAATTCTCTAGATAAGCCAGCACAACACTGTTGTTGGTTGTCTATTTTTTATTTCCTATGGTGTGTTCTTGGAAGGTAACAAATATTAATTTGCCAGAGTAAGATCCCTGAGAGGACAGAACCCCAGGGATGTTTGAGTAATTTGTTCAGGGTTGACAACTAGCTGGAAATAGAGCCCAAACTAATATCTTTTGATTCAGGATGAAATTTTCCTAAAAGCAACAGCATTGCACATTGCCTGTGAACCCTGCCTCTCCTTTAGTTTTTTAGCTACTATTGCACATAGTTATTTTTTCATTTTTTAAACTAGGAGTATTATTTCTTAACTGTCTTTGTTATCAACTCATGTTCTCTACCTTTTTTTTTTTTAAATGAAGAACAGCTTACTTAATGTCACTTAAAGGCTGCCTCACCCTATGGGTGGGAAAAATAGAGATTCTTATCTAGTGAGTAGACAACGCTTATGATTTTTTCCCCTTTGTATAGACAACAGTGCTCTGGGTGCACAGGAAATAAAAAACCCCAAGCCCATTGTTGTCTTGTCCATTTCAACCCATGCAATCCTGAAGGACAAATTAGAATTGCCCTTGTAGAACAGAGAAATGTTCTCTGAGATTTCCAAAGCAATTGATTAATCTTTATGGAAGCACACTGTCATATTTTTCTCCCAGAGTGGCTGGTGGTATAAATTGCCAGCCATCTAGCCATCTAATGTATCTAACCATTTTACCACGAGGGCTCTTTTGGAGACAGAGAAAGCCAGGAAGGAAGAGTTTAAAACTTTTGAGACTTCAGTGGTAGAATTAACTTTTAAGAATTAATATTAAAAAAAGAATTAATATTTTAAGATCTAAACTTATTACACAGTATCTTAGAATTGAAAGTCAAGCTATAGTTAAGTATTGAAAAGGGAAAAGTTCCTTAATTTGGTAACAGCTCCCTTAATTGGTTAGGAGTTAAGTATAGGACTACTAAATGAAAGGGCAGCAGCTCAAGCTCAACAGTCACTCCACGAGAGAAAGATAAGGCAGTTCATAGCTTTGGAAACTCCAGGGAACAGTTCTACTCTCTCTGTAGGATTGTATGAGTCAGAGTAGACATCATAGCAGTGGGTTTGATTAGTTTGTTTTTGCTACACGGGAGTCCTGGTAATATATGATTATGAGTTGGGCTACTAACTGCAAGTTTAGCAGTTTGAAGCTACCAGCTGCGAAAGAACTATTGATGAGGCTTTTTATTCCTGTAAAAATCAGTGACAAGGTTTGTGTGAGAGGTCTGATAGGGATTGATCAACAGTAATGTAACAGAGAAAATACTGAAACCCAAATGGAGGCTGAGCATGATAGTGGGACAAGAGGAAAGTGAAAGGAAATAGAGGAAAGAACTGGGGGGTGGGGGTGGGGGTTAGCGGTAAAGGGCATTTATAGAGGTCTAAATATAGGAGTTATGTTCATAGGTGAATATATTTATATATGACAATGTGGAAGTAGATCAATGTGCCTGTACTTACAGAGTTAGTATTGATGGGCATTGGACCGCCACTCAAGTACTTCATCAGTGCAAGAACTTTCTGCTCTATTAAATTGGCATTCCATGATGCTCATCTTCCCAACAGGATCACTGAAGACAGGTGTGCATAAGCAAATATGGTGAAGAAAACTGATGGTATCCGGCTATTAAAAGATACAGCGTCTGAGGTCTTAAAGGCTTGAAAGTAAATTAGCAGCCATCTGCCTCAGAAGCAACCAAACCCACATGGAAGAAGCACAGCAGCATGTGTGACCATGAAATGTTGAAAGGATTCGGTATCAGGCATCAAAGAACTAGAAACTATATCATTATAAAAGAGTATTGATTGTGATTGAAGTTGTATGTACCCCCAATAAAATGATTTATTTTTTTAAAAAAGGGAGGGAGAAAGAGGAGTTTATACCAAGGGTTCAGGAGAAAATATTTGGAAATGAAGATGGCAACATGTGTACAAATATGCTTGATACAAATGATGTATGGGATGTTGTAAGAGGTGTAAGAGCGTCTAATAATATTGGGGAAAAAAGTTACAATTTGGAAAACCTACAGGGTTGCTATTAGCTGCAATTGATTCTGACAGAGCTTGGAGTTTGGATAGAGGCTGCTTATTGTTGTTCACTATAGTATTTCATTTGCAGAAGGTTAAAAGTATAATTTCTGGTAGTGTGTTCCTTACATATTAACTAGAGAAACAAACCCAGTGAGCCTCATATATGGGTAAGAAAGAGATTTATATCAAAAAGCAATTATAGCCAAGAAAACCTCCCAGCCCAGTCCAACTCAAATTTTTACTGGTCCTATCTATAAGTCTCTGTTCAAACTCACACAACAGTCACAGTCTACAGTGATGCAGAATGCAGGAGTATCACTGGTTGGTGGGTGCAACATTGGGGGTGGGTGCTGGGAGAGAGGTAGATGTTCCCTGGGGTCCTCCATAGGGAGGCACCACTCAGTATCTTCCTTTGCATGTTTAGAAAGGAATGTTCAAATGTTTTATTTGTTTTTTCATTATAGATATCCCATTGCTAGGATGAATGATCTCAAAAATATTTTAAAAGTTAAATTAGTTTTAAAAATATGTTATTAAACCAGTTAGTTTAGGTTTGAAATTTACAGCTGAAATTTTTGCTTTTTATTTAGGCAGAAAATATATACAGAAGAGATGGCCTTTGGACCTTCAACTTTTCCACCTCAGTATTTATCTTCTGATATAACTATTGATCCATATACATATTCTCCTTATACCCTTGAGTCTACCCAAAATGTTTGTTCAGTGCCTGGCTCTCAATATGAATATAAACAACCCAGTTGTTACCAAGATTTACAAGCTGCTAAGCCCCAGAGTGAGCGCATGTGCCCTCTCCCTCAAGAAACCAAAGGTCTGCTTAAGGTGAGTACCTGCTCTGGTTTTTGTTGTGTCTATGACTGGTTGCTTTAGTGTTTACATTGTAAGAGTTGACAAATTAATGTATCATATTTAAGCATCTCATCTTTTTTGTGGATTTTAGAGAATTTATCTAATTAAAAATGTTGCATTGTGAATACTTGCATGTTTGTAATTTAAGATTTTTAAAAAATTATATTTAAACATTTTTTCATGTCATTTTAAATCTTTCCTGCAGAAAAAGACATATGATGAACCAAAGTTTGACAGAAGAGCTGGTAGAAGTATATCGTCTGATTTAAAATCAGCTAAAGGCTCCCCTCATGTACACATTCATGCAGAAACTAGCATTAAATCAGGTAATCTATTAATTTCAGCTTTTTTTAATTTTTGGAGATCTTGTCTTCTCTTTATTATTTTTTTAAAATTAATCATTTTATTGGGGACGCGTTCATCACTTATCACAGTCCATAAATACATATATTGTGCCAGACACCTTCACATGCCTGCTGCTGTCATCATTCTCAAAACATTTGCTTTTCCACCTGAGCCCTTGGCATCAGCTTTTCATCTTTTCCCCTCCCTTCCCTCGCCTCCCTCCTTCACGAACCCTTGACAATTTATAAGTTATTATTATTTTGTCACCCTTTATTTTTTAAAAAACATTTAGCTAGAGGTAATTTCAGCTTTTTAAGGCAGACAACTTGCAGTTCCCCAGGGAGACCATCTCTATAGATTTGTTCATGATGACTTCTCCAAGAAGTGAGATTGGAAGCCTGTCGATCTGAGTTCCTCAGCTCTCTTGTGCCATTCTGGGTCCCTTATCTTCTGTTGGATTGTAGGCTCTGTGATGCGCTCCTAAGATGTACTTCATGAAGACCTTGTTTAACTTTGTATCACAAGTCGATGATCAGTTGTAATATAACTCCAAGTCACATCCTTAATATAGATAAACACACATATATCCTTTGTGTTGTATTTCATTGTGCTCATTCAGTAAATAACTTCTTGGGTATACTATTGGGGCACTTTAAAGAGAAGGTAGAATTTTTTATTTTTAATCGTTTTATTGGGGGATGGAAAACTCTTATCACAAATCATCCATCTATCCATTGTGTCAAGCATATTTGTACATTTGTTGCCATCATCATTCTCAAAACATTTTCTTTCTACTTGAACCCTTGATTGTTATTTAAATGCCATCTTAAGCAATACCAAATATAGAACATTACTGTTACTTAGAAGACACTTTTTATTCATGCCAGAAGTCATATTGGCTCTTGCTTGAGATCTATTCTAGTCTGTGGCTGAACGTTATTCGAAATGGTCTTTTTTTTTTCTCTCTCTGTAAATTATCTACTAATGTTGTTTAATCACAGACATCACCTATTTATTTAATAACTTAGAACCTTTTTTATCTGCTTATCATGTGAATGGCCTATGTGTACATATATGATTATATTACTTGTAATATAAATTTTTCCTTCTTGACTTCTCATAAACCCCCTGGTATATGTAGATGTGAAAAGAAAGCTTGTTAATTGTAATAATTGACTTCATAAATAAATACAAAGGATTATTATATTGGTAACCCACAATATCATTCATTTGTAGGTGTAGGAGAATAATAGGAAAAAAGGATTATAAGCTTAATTTTATTTGATTTCCTCCAGTTTGTTCCATGACAAAATGCTTTAACTTTAATTTATTAGGGTTTCTTTAAAATTGCTATATTTTAAAATATCTGTAATTACAATTCCCAGCTGTACCAGGAGATTGAGGTAAATAATCTTTACATTATAGATCTCCTCCTCAGGTTTGTACTGTGTTTGAGTTTTCTGCATGGTCACCCCACCAGAGCAATTGATACTTCTGGTCCTTCATGTTTTACAGTGTTACACAGGAAGGTAACAACTCTAGACCCAGTTGATATTTGATTAACTTGTTGCATAACTAGCAAGAAACTCTCTGCTTAAATATGAAGATAGGTCAACAAGTGAAACCTAGTTTTTGATACCAACTGTACAATTTATAATTACAGATGTCTATCATAATAAACGAACAGACAGGAAATCCAGAATAATAGAAAAGAATGATTCTACCTCCAAAGTTGAGTTTGAATTTACCAGGGTGGATTTTCCTGAACTTCAAGGTCCGGAGAACAATAGTATTTTAGAGATGCCAAAACAACCTAAATGGGGCCCTTTGCGCTCTGCTACAACCAACATCTCTCTCCTAAGAGAAGTAAAACCACTTGCAGTACTCTCAGAGGTCAGTTTTCTTCTCTGTTTATCCTCTTTCTTCAGTGATGATGGCTTATAATATGCCTCAGTTCAACCCAAATATAGTATCTCATATGCATTGACCTTTATATCATTATAAGAAGGCATTATCTTGTTAAATTGCTATGAAGTGTGAGGCTAGTTTGTGCATAGCAATCAGTTTCTTTGGGCAGAGATTTGACTTCCTTTATACCTGGTGTTGGCCTGGGATTATGTGGGTTAGCTGCTGAACAGTTGTAGAACTCCATGTCTTCATTAAGTGGTAAGAAGACTCAGATCCACTTAGTGGATACTTACAGCTCTTGAGCAGAGCAGCACAAAGAACTGGCACCAACTATATGAGAAGTTTAGGAATAAGTGAATGGGAGAAAGAATGACTTATTATGTAGGAATACCAATATTTGGATGAAGTCCAAATATTTATATAAATAAAGCTTTTTATTTTTATTTATATACATAAAGCTTATGTGTATATAATTCACCATACTGATTTTCTTACTTTCTAAATTAAATTTTTGTCTTTTGCTATGTTTTGAATTTTTCTCCCAGAAGAAACCTTTTTGATTATGTGAGGATAAGTCACAAAGTTTTGCTATAAGATCATAGAAACTTTGATAAATATATAAAAATGTGAAGTTATTGTTTATCAATATGTTCTCCATCTAGTTCTATATATTTCTGGAAGCAGTGTTTTCATCTTTCTTAGCCATCCCTAAGGAATGTTGTACTCTCCAGTTTACACCACGTCAAAACAACACTTTGGGCACCTCAAAGGGGCTAAAATTGTGAACCTTTGAAATATTTTTTAAGTTTTGGGAACAAAAGCATGTCTGAATGGTTAAGAGCAGGGACCCTTTTCTCACCAGTGCAGTTTTTGAAAAACTTCCTTCTAATAAGCCCCCCAGTTATGCCCTCTCCTATGAAAAAAATCTATCAAGATTACTCTTTTAAAAACCTCCCTCCAAAATAGCTGACCTCTTTACTTTGAATTTAATTGCTCTTGTAGATCCCCTTGGAAACCACTGTTTGGATTTGATCTTGCTATGTGGATTGTATTGGTAGATACAAGACTAATATCTGGTTATGATTTGTTTCATAAAATTACCTTCATTAGCTCTGATTTCACTAAAAAGACGATAGATGAGCTCTTAGAGCTAACTGTCTTAATATAACACTTGTAGCATTCTTTTAGCAGAAATCTAGCTGTAACCAAGATATTCATTTAAAATTGAAAATGCAAAGCTATATGTGATCCCAATTTCTGTAGCTATTACATCAATGGTAATTCTATAGTCTTCAAACAATTTTTGGAGTTAGCCATTTTTTTTCCCCAATTCGAGGTTGACAGTCATCCTTCTCTTGGCTTATCCTTGAGTTCATCCCAACCAACCTTAAAACTTGATCCATCCCAAAATTCTTGTTTTGTATAGTAGCACTCCGTAGACTTGTCACAAACTTCAAGGATTTGGAAAGATACCTACTTGAGTTGTGTTATAAATTTGATATTAACTCTGACCTCAAAATTGTTTTTTACCCTGGCACAAAAGGTATCTTTTTTATTTTCTTTTTAAGGCACCATAAAGAAACGTAAGACAAATATATTATTGCCAGAACTTGTCTGCAGCCGTCCACTAATCAGAGGCATGTACTTTTTGTTTGTAATAATTTTAGCATGTATGAACTGAAACCCTAGTGGCAATACTTTTTTGACTTCTTCTTGTATTAGTATACTCCCTTCTTATTTATCAACTGTCTTTACCAAAAATTTGTATTTGAGACAATAGTGAGAAGTTTGCTATTTTGTCCCTTAACAATATGTCTTTGGCATTATCAAATGTGCAGATGCGAGGCAAGATTAATCCTGACTATAATGGTTAACATTGTGTATCGCCTTGTCTACATCATGATTTTCTGTGATTTAATAGCTAGATAAGGATATAAATTACTCTTCATATTTGTATTTGCCTGGATATGTAAAGAGATAGTATATGCCATCAAAAAGCCAGAGTTGACATGTTTTTTTAATTATGGAAATTGGGGATGGTGGTGGGAAGGAGTTGACCAGGTAGCTGTCTTCCAAATGTATTGGCATAAATGAGTGATTGCCTCCGGCAGTTAATGGATTTGTAGAAACATTTCAACTAGTTTTCTGTCAATTCTTGGAGCCTAGTTTTTCATTATGTGTTGTGCTGCTCACCACAAGCCTGCACTTCAAACCTACCATCCACTTTTTTTTTTTAATAAATCATTTTATTGGGGACTCATACAACTCTTACCGCGATCAATACATACATCAATTGTATGCAGACCACATTTGCACCTTTGTTGCTATCATCCTCAAAACCTCCTCCTTCTACTTAGACCCCCTGGATCAGCTCCCCATGTTTTCCCTCCCACCCACTCCCCCTCCCCCACGAACCCTTAATAATTTAAAAATTGTACACTGTCTGATGTGTCCCTTCATCCACTTCCCTGTTGTCTCTACTCCTGCAATTGGTTCCCCCTTTCTACTCCACCTTTCCTCTTCCCTCCCGGTATCACAACTCTCACCACTGGTCCTGTAAGAATCACCTGTCCTAAATTCCCCATGTTTCTAGCTCCAGAGTACTTTCCCTGGGCTAGCTGGATTGTATGGTAGACTTGAGATCATGATAGTGGTGGGAGGAAGCATTTAAGAGCTAGAGGAAAATTGCATATTTCAGTGTTGCTACACTGTACCTTGACTGGCTTGATCTCCCTGCGACCCTTCGATAAGGGGATGTCGCTTCACCTACTGATGGGCGTTGGGTCCCCAATCTCTACTCCCCCTTATTAATGATGATATAATTTTTAGTTCTTTGATGCCTAATGCCTTCAACACCTCATGGTCATATAGGCTGGTGTGCTTCTCCCATGTAGGTTTTATTTGGTTCTGAGTTAAATGCCTGCTTGTTTAACAAGCCTTTAAGCCTTTAAGCCCCAGACACCAGACAGCCATTAGCTTTCTTCATCACATTTGCTTGTGCACACATTTGTCGTCAGCAATCATATCAGGAAGGTGGGCATGCAGTGATATAATTTTTAGTTCTTTGATGTCTGATAACTGATTCATTTGATCCCTCGTGGTCACACAGGCTGGTATGCTTCTTCCATGTGGGTCTTGTTGCTTCTCAGCTAGGTGATCGCTTGTTTACTTTCATTCCTTTAAGACCCCAGATGTTATATCTTTTGATAGCCGGGCACCATCAGCTTTCTTCACCACATTTGCTTATGCACACATTTGTCTTCAGTGGTCGTTGGGAAGGTGAGCATCATGGAATACCAATTTAATAGAACAAAGTGAAATGTTCTTGCATTGAGAAAGTACTTGAGTGGAAGTCCAGTGTCCTCCTGCTGCCTTAATACTAACCCTATAAGTATATAAATATATACCCATTATCATATAAAATATATTTACCTATGTTCATGCCTGTTTTCAGACCTCTGTAAATACCCTTTGCCTCTCAGTTCTTTCTTCTGTTTCCTTTTACTTTCCTCCTGTCCCATTATCAAGGTCAGCCTTCAATTGGGTTTCAGTAATTTATCTCTGTTACATTACTCTTGATCCATCCCTATCAGGCCTTTCACACCCACCTTGTCACTGATTTTGGATCACTTGTTCCCTTATCCCTGGGTTGGTCATCACCACCTCCTTTCCCCCACCTCATCTACCATTGCCGCCCCCCCATCCCCACCGGGAACCATAAGTTCCATTGTTTTCTCCTCCAGACTGTTCATCCAGCCTATTTTATCTAGGTAGACTTGCAGAGATAATAATCTGTACAAAAAAATCAAGACGACATAAGATGAAGCAACCAAAGAAAACAAAATGATGACAACAAAAAATATCAATGTCCAGAACAAAATACATAAATAAAAAATAAAAATAATAACAAAATAAAAACCTGTAAATAGATTAAGGTCTGTTGTTGTCCAGGAGTGTTCCCTGGTTGAGTCCTCTGGGGTGCCACACCCTCGCCCCAAAGTATATCCTTGGCACTCCCTCAGGAACACCAGGCTCTGCTCCCCCTGCTGCTCTGCTACACTCCCTTAGTGTTTTACCTTGGTGAGGTGGGGTCAGACAAGGTACAATCCTGACCCTGCTTCTCCATTGTTGTCCTCGTAGGGACGCTGTGTTTCATAGTGGCGCTAGCCATATGGTTCACTCTCTGCATTGACTGTTCTGAGTTCGGATATCATCTTTAAGGATTGGTGGGCCAGTATGCACCCCACTCTCGCTTCCTCTCCATTTGTTCTCGTGTGCTGTAGTCAGACATGCCCATCTCCCTGAGCTGCAGCATCAGTGTTGTGCTCCAAAGCAAACTCCCCTGGGGAGAGAGGTGACTGTCCACATAGTTGGGATTGGGATTGTGCCCTCGGACACCTCCACTGGCTCCCTGCTCTGTGTTTGCTGCATTCACATCCTGGAACACCGGGTTTAGGTTTGTTCCCTTTTTCCCTGTGGAGATATAAACAATATGCTTTCCTTGGGTGGGTTAGTATCCCATTCTTCCTCTACACATCCCCATCTTCACCCTCCCCCTTACTCAGTTGGCTACCATATGTAGCCCTGGATTTGGTCTGAGCCCATGCCATACTCCCTGAGCCTTCCCCAAGAATTTCTGTATACAGTAGTTTTCCCTATGCCCCTTTTGCATTTTTTTAAGCTTATCTCAGCAGACTCATGCTGTACTTTTCCTTTTGCGCTTGGCTTACTTCACTTAACATAATTTTCTCCAGTTCTCCTCACCCTGAAGCGGTGATATGCTTCAGGGGTTGATCACTGCTTTTCAGCGAGGCATAGTACTCCATTGTATATATATACAACAGCTTCTTAATCCATTCATCAGTTGATAGAAATTTGGGTTATTTCCAACTCCTTGCAATTGTAATGAACATTATAGCACAGATGTCTGGCCGTAATTTGTTTCCTGTCTCTTCTGGGTATATGCCCAGTAGGGGGATTTCTGGGTCATATGGTAGTTCAATTGCCATCTGTTTTAGATATCACCGAATCGATTTCCATAGTGGCTGCATATACGTATAGGTCAATGAGCAGTGGATGAGAGTTCCTGTCTCCCCACAGCCCCTCCAACACTTGTTGCTGTCTGATTTTTTGAATTGGGCCATCTTTCAGAGTGTTAGGTGATATCTCACTTGGATTTGCATTTCTCTTATGGCTAATGATTGGGAACACTTTCTCATATGTTTATTGGCCATTTGAATTTCTGCCCCTGCGAAACTTCTATTTTGGTCCTTTGCCCACCTCCTCAATGGGCAGTTAGTTTTGTTCTTTTTGGAAGTTATCGGTATTTATTGTAATAAGGCCTTTGTCTGATGTGTCATTGCTAAAGATGTTTTCCCAGTCTGTGGGCTCTCTTATTACTCTTTTGGTAAATTCTTTTGATGTACATAGGTGTTTTTTTAACTTTAAAAAATTTTTAATATTTTTTTAGGCATCACTGCCCTCTGGTGATGGGAGTAGGAGGCCCAGCCTTTGCTCCTGTGGAGCTGGAATTGAACCTCCATCCCAGTGGGCCACAGTCTTGCGGACAACCACTACATCACCGGGGCTCAGCCCTACATAGGTGTTTTATCATCAATATATCTCACTTGTCATTTTGTGCTTCCTCTTTGTGTCCTTCCCTATTTTCTGATAGCCTATGTACTCCCTGTGCTAAAGTTCTTAGGTTGGTCCCATTTCCCTTGTAGTGGCTCCAATAGTTTGGGGTTTTACTTCAAGATCTGTGATCCTCCTTGAGGTTATTCTTATTTGTTTATTTATTTTTGGCATCACTGCCCTCTGGTGGTTGTAGGACCTACCCAGCACTGCTCCTGAGAGCTGCTGCTTGGATTTGAACCGCCAACCCCGCGGGCTGCAGTCCCACACTCAACCACTTACGCCACCAGGGCTCAGCCTAAGGTTTTTCTTGTACATGGAATGAGGTAAGGGTCTTGTTTACTTTTTCTACAGGTAGATATACATTTTTTTTCAGCACTACTTGTTGAAAAGGGCATCTCCTTTCCATTTGATATTTTTGGGGCCCTTATGAAAGATCAATTGTATGCTGATGATTGTATTTCTGGGTTTTTAGTTCATTTTCATTGGTTTGAGTATCTGTCATTATACCAATACCATGTGATTTTGGTCACTGTAGCTATATAATAGGTGCTAAATTCTGGTAAAGCAAGGCCTCCCACTCCTCCTTCTTCTTGAGGAGTTTTCTGCTAATTTTGGACTTCTTCCCTCTCCATTTTTCCATTTCTTTGAAGAAAGATGAGGATAATTGTATCGGAATTGCATTAAGCTTATATAGTGCTTTGGGGAGAACTGACATCTTTACTATATTGAGTCTTCCGATTCAGAAGCATGGAATATTCTTCCATTAGTTGAGGTTACTCTTGGTTTCTTGTAGTAGTTTTCTGTAATTTTCCTCATATAGATCTTTTGTTCTTTTAGTCAGGTATATCCCTACACACTTCAATTTGTGCTTGGCTATTGTGGAGGGTATCACCTTTTTTTTTTTTATTTTTAATCTCTTCTGTGGTCTTCTCCGATGTGTATAGCAGTCCGATAGACTTCTGTTTCTTGATCTTGTATCCTGCCACTCTGCCATACTCCTCTATTGCATCCAGTACTCCCCTTGTGGACCTTTTGGGATTTTCCATATATAGATTCATAACATCTGCAAATAACGATAGTTTCACCTCTTCCTTACCTTTGATGTCTTTTCCTTATGATGTTAGCTAAAATCTTCCAGTATGATATTAAATAAGAGTGTGGACAAGGGGCATCCTTATCTGGTCCCCTTTCTCAGTGGGATTGTATTCATCTTTTTTCCATTGACTACTACGTCAACTGTTGATTTTTTGGATATAGCTTGTATTTTCTTGAGGAATTTTCATTTCATTCCAGTCCTATCTTCTTAAAGCAGGAATTGGTTTTGGATGTTGTCAAATGTTTTTTTCCGTGTCTATCGATATTATCATATGGTTCTTAAAGTTTTTCATGTCAGTGTGATGAATGATGCTAATGATCTTTCATATGTTGAACCATCCCTGCATCTTGAATATGAAGCCTTCTTGGACATGGTGAATTATTTGTTTTATATGCTTCTGTATTCTATTGGCCAGTATTTTATTAAGGATTTTTGCATCAATGTTCATTAGGGAAATTGGTCTATAGTTCTCAATTCTTGCACGTTTTCGGTATCAGTGTTATACTAGCTTCATAGAAGGAGTTCAGGAGTTTGCCATCTTTTTCGATGTTTTGGAAGAGTTTGTGTAGGATTGGTGTCAGTTCTTCCCTGAATGCTTGGTAGAATTTTCATGTAAAATCATCTGATTCAGGTGATTTATCTATTGGTAATTCCTTGATAACCTTGTCTATTTCTTCTACTGCTATGGGTCTGTTGAGATTCTTGAAGTCCATTGGGGATAGTCTAGGGAGGGACTGTTTTTCTAAGAATTTGTCCATGTCTTCCAAGTTGTTGAATTCATTGGAGTACAGTCCTTTATAGTACCTTAGCCTTTTGATTTCATTAAGATCAGTTGTCCCCTCTCTCATTCTTTTTCCTGCTATTGAAATTTGTTTCCCCCTTTCTTTGGTTAAGTCTGCTAGCAGTTTGTCAATTTTGTTAATCCTTTCAAAGAACCAACTTTTTTTAAAAAATCATTTTATTGGGGGCTCATACATCGTTTTTCACAATACATAAATGAACATACTGTGTCAAGCACCCTCATGTGTCCACTTCTATTATCATTCTCCAATCGTCCGCCTTTTCCCTTAAGCCCCTAGTATCGGCTTTTCCATCCCTTCCCCTCTTCCCCTGCTTTCTCCTCCCCACCAACCCTCAGTACTTTATACATTGTTATTGTTCTGTCATATTTTACACTGCCCGACCTCTCCCCCAACCCACTCCTTTGATGCCCGTCCTTCAAATAGGAGCTTAAAGAACCAACTTTTAGCAGCATTGATTTTTTCCATTGTTTTTTTATTTTCCTTCTCCTGAATCTCAGCCCTAATTCTTAATTCTTTTCTTTTGCAATTGGTAGGATTGTCCTGCTGACTCTGCTCTAATCATTGCAAATTGTGCCAGCATATCAGTTATGAGACACTTCCTTTTTCAGGTGTGCCTGTTTTGCTATGAAACTTCCTCTGATAACTGCCTTTGCTGTGTCCCATAAGTTTTGGTATGCCATGTTTTCATTCTCATTGGTTTCTACAAATGTCCTAATTTTATTTCTGATATAGACCAGTGCACACTCCTTTTACAATAGAGAATTATTCATCCTCCAATTATTTGCATTTGCTTTCTTTATCTTCCTTTTGTTAATTTCCAGCTTTGTGGCACAATGGTCAAAAAGAGAGGTCTGTGTGATATTACTATGCTTAAATTTATGTAGACTCGTCTATGTCCCAGTATGTGGTCCATCTTCAAATATGTGCCATGTGGGCTTGAAAAGTGTGATTTTCTTTTATTTGGATGACAAGCTCTGTAGATGTCTATCAAGTCAAATTGTCTACTTGTAGTATTTGCATCTTTATCCTCCTTGTTGAGTTTCTTTCCCTGTGATCTTTCATAGACAGTGGTTTCTTGAAGTCACCCACTGTGGTAGTCATGTAATCTTGTGTCAGTTTCAGGATTGAGAGTGTAGGGGTGGAGTCTAGCCTGTCATTCTGGAGATAGCCAGTGAGACCTCTGTGTGGGCATGTCTTTCTCCTTAGAATTCTGTTTAATATGGCCGTATTTCCTGCTTGGAGGTGAGAGACTTACAACTTAGTCCCTTGGAAATGCTTACCAATAAGACACAAGGTTGACTCTGCGAGACATCTTGGAGGAGAAGCCACAGGGGTTTACCCCGATAAAACCAGACCCCTGAAGCCAGAAAAGCCACATAGAGATTCCTGCCAGTGCTGAGATGCTTACAAAGCCACAGTGCAGCCCTTGCCAGTGCTCAGATGTTTTTACCACCACTGGATACACTAGAGTCTGCACCCACTGACCTGTGATTGTCCTGGTGTCATTGCATGTGCTTTGTGAGTCTGAAGAGGACTTCTGGATTGGTATTCGACTATGGGATAATATTGGACTTTTGGACTGGACTGGGTTGAGCTTCTTTCTCAATGTTCCATTCCTGTTGTATATAAACCTTTTCCTTATATACTTAGGCGTGTTTATGAGTTTGTTTCTCTAGTCTTCCCAGCGTAGCATACCTACTACAATTGTTGAGGCTGTGATTTCTTTTTTTATCTTTTGGAGTGTTTGGTTGACATTTTCAGCGCATCTCTTATTCCGGCAATATATGTTTAAAATGCTTATTGGTTCTTTGTCTACCATTCCCTTGAGCATTATATAGTGCCCCTCTTTATCTCTTTTTATTGTTTGCACTTTGAGGTCAGATTTATCTGACATTAAGATTTCTACCTCTGCTTTTTTTGAATTGTTTGCTTGCTATGGCTTTCTCCAGCCTTTGATTCTAAACCTATTTTTGTCTGTAGTCTTAAGATGTGTCTCTTGTAGGCAGCAGATTGATGGGTTGTGTTTTCTAACCTAGTCTGCTAGCCCCAGTCTTTTGATGCCTGGGTTCAGCCCATTGATACTTAGGGTTATTATCTCCATCTGTGGAAAATATGATTTGTGTTGGGTGTTTCCTACCTCCCTTTCTTTTCAGTGTGTTGTGCATGTGTGTGTGAGAGTTGCTCATTCTTGACTTCTTTTCACCTTAAGCCATTCCTATTTTCAGGATTGGTTTCTCTTTGTTGCCCTCTGGGTGAGGTTGTTTTATGGGTGGCCTCTTATTTATGCTTGATGAGTGCTGTTCTTTTTCCCATACTGGGTCAACAAGAATCTTTTGTAGAACTGGGTTTCTTTTAACATATTCTTTGAGTTTTTCCTTGTCTGGGAAAATTCTTACTTCTCCCTCTATCTTGATAGATAATTTGGCTGGGCAGACTATTCTTGGGTTCATGGTACTGTCCTTAAATTTTTGGAATATATTACTCCCCTGTTTCCTCTTCTTCATAGCATACACTGATAGGTCTGAGCATATTCCTATTTGGAAAATTTCATATGCGATTGCTTATTTTTCTCTAACTGCTCTCATGATTTTCTCCTTTTCCTCAAAGTTTAACTATTATATGTGTCTTGGTGAATTCTTGGGATTCAGTCTAGCTGGTGCTCTTTCAGCCTCCTGAATAGTTGCCTGGTTTTCATTCATTAACCTGGGAAAGTTTTCTTCCAAGAATTCTTTTGTTGCCAGAAAACTTCTTTGTTGTGACTTCCTCCAGTAATCCAATTATTCTGATGTTGTTCCTCTTCATAGGATCAGACATACCTCTTAGTTTCTCTGATGATCTTATTAGATTTTTGTTCCCATTTGTTAAGGTCTACTTGGCTATTGCCTAGGTAACTGGTGCATTTTTCTGTTTCCTCCAGTCGATTAACTAAGTCCATGAGTCTCTTGTTGCTTTTTGTTATCTTGTCCCTAAGCTCTCGTATTTCTCTTTGGTGTATGGACTTTATATCCTCTATTGTTTCTTCCTTTTCCTGTATTGTTTCTCTTGTATCCTGTATGACTCCAAGCAGCATTTAAAAAATTTCTTTCTGTGGCATATGCACATCGTTTCTGCTTCTGTGCATGTCTTTAGGTTCAGGACATCTTCTGCCATTGCCTTTTGTTTCTCCTGTTTTTTTTTTTTTTTTTCACTGTGATTGTTGGGGCTGATTGCTGTTTGCGTTGCATTGTTTTAGAGGAACCAGGTGCCATTTTCTAGTGAGTTGAAGAGCTCTGCCTCTCTCAGGGAGATTTGTAGGAATGTGTCTTTGAACTTCTTGTGACTAATTTCATTATGGAATTGGCTTACCACTTTATATTCCTGTGGTTTGGCTAAAGCGTCAAACTAGAGAAAGCTCTAGTGAACCAGTATTCTGTTCTTTAGACGGCAAGTTGGATGGTCCTCTCAGGGACCACTGGATTGTTATGGAACCACAAGGATGGTGCTGTACTGGGTGATCTCACTAGAAGCCGTGATGGTGTATCCCACAGCAGGTTGCACACTACAAGGGGTGTTTGTGTATGCCTGCTGTAAGGGTAGTGCCACAGAAGACTAGTGGGTTGTCTGCTTTTATGTAGAGGACTGTGAGTTGTGGCGGAATTTTCCCTAATCAGGTAGATCGCTTCGTAGATTGGGCAGTGTTTCTCGCAGCAGTGTGGAACTTTAGCTAGTGTTGGCTGAACTGTTTAGGTAATGTAAGTCACTAAGGCAGGCAAGAAGAAGTTCCCTCAGTCAGAGGACAGATATGAGCTGTTCCAGCCACATGGGCAGGAATTCCCCTATACAGAGTTGGGCAGAATGTCCCCAGGTGGAGTGTGGGTGAACTTCTCCAGGCTTGGACTACTCTGCACATGGTAAGGCTCTCCCAGTTGAGTATAGCAGGTGTAATTGCCCTAGGCTACGCGGAGTGGTCTGGAGGTCCACAATGACATGTGAGCCAAAATGGAAGAGACATAGAGAAAAAACACCAAGGAACTAAGTCCACTCAAACTGTGGGAAGATAGAGAGAAGAGAGGGAACCCAATGTAACTATATAGCTGACCATGAAGATATCAGGGTTTAATCCTTGTCCCATCCTGGCAGTAAGCCGTTGCTCTGTTGACATCTTATTAAATTTGTGTTTGCGTTTTTATTAATGTCCTCTTGGCTATCCTTTGTGCCAGCTCCAATTGATCCCGACTCTGACCGGTTGAGACAGTGACAGACATTGGTGGGGCTGGGGTCAAACCCTAGCCGGTCTTCACTGTGGTAAGTCAGAAGCCCCCAGCTCCTCAAAACCTTGTAGATTTGTTCCTATTTATTTTTTGATGTTTCCTGTGCCCTGACATTGTTGAATTTCCCTCATTGTAACTTTATTGGGCTGATTTCTGTGAAGTTCCCCTGGTCTGTTACTCAGTCACCATCTTCCCAGAAGTATCCAATGGTGTAGCGTATAAGAAACTGTTGAGGAAAGGAAATTGTAAAAGTATAACCAGCTACAAACCACAATACATAAACTGTTGACTTATACAGATTAAATTCAGTGACTGGACACAATTTGCATAAGTATTAGAGGTTGGTAATATGACAAAACTTTAAAAAATATTCATTTATAATAAAGCCATGCTTATTAGATTAATGATAAAGTAAGGAAGTATGATAAAGTATGATAAAGTAAGGAAGGTATTAAAATAGTTAAGTATATGGTACTTCTGCCTACCATTCATTGTGCACCTTCAAGACAAAAAATCCAAACGAAAGCCTAATGTCCACCAGTTCTATACCTTGGGAATAATAGTCATCTACTACTCACACCAGTGACTTTCTGGCTTAAGTCTTAGGGCTACAGGTGAGTTTGAGGAAAATTCCAGTTAGTGGAATTTCCACTAACTTTCTTGTTGTGCTTCTTAAAAGAACAGAATCTAAAGTACTAGTAGACTATAGAACATGACTTGGGTCACTTTGAGATGGTTAGAAACTCGGTCAAAGTGTCCAGTTAGGAACATGTTCTTTCATTGGGTTCTATATAACTAATTTTAAATGTTTTTCCCCATGGAAATTTTCTCCTCCCCATTTACCCACAAATAGAAATGTAATTGTGATTTCTGAGACACAGAAGACTTCCTATTCCCATCTTTTTTTGTTTGTTATTTTGCTGTGTATGACCTTGTTTGTCACTAAAGACTCTAAACTCGTTTCAATTTTGCTTTTCTTTTTTTAAAGCCACTTAAACAGCTATTTGGGTTTGAGGGCCAACAGATCAGGAAGGATCTTTTTTTTAAAAAAAACCAAAAACGTTATAAGGATTTACACAGCTTATCAGGGACAGAAATCAACTATAATATCCACTAAAATGTCCATGTCAGTAGATATACTAGGAGGGTAGGGGAAAAGTGGACAGAGAAAGGGAGGAAGGGGGAACAGATTGCAATGAACAGCACATAATCACCATTACCACGACACCCCAGGGGGAAGAACAAAAGAAATCATGGGTGAAGGGAAACAGAGGTTGGTGTAAAATAGGAAAATAATAACCTATAATTTATAAAGGAGTCACGGGCGGTGGGGTGGGAAAGGAGTTGATACCAAGGGTTCAATAGAAAGTAAATGTTTAGAAAATAATGATGGCAACATAGGTACAAATGTGTTCGATACAATTGATGTATGGATTGATATAAAAGCTGTAAGAGTTCCCAATAAAATGATCTTTTAATAGTAAATATATGTAGCTACCAAAAAATAAAAAACCCTTCTATGTATTTTTTTTAACTCCCCTCCGCCCATCTTGACTTGAATTTCCAGTAAGGTCCACCTATCACTTTGGTAGGAAGGAGGATGTTGATTTGGCATGGGCCTAGCACAATTTTGTATTGTAGAAGATTTTTTATTCTTCTAAACGAGAATTTGTGCAGTTTCCAGCTTCTTGCTATTGTAAACAGTGCTGCAGTGAACACGGGAGAATGTAGGTCCATATACACCGTCTCTGTTGTAACTCACGAGATTTAGCACATTCAGACTTTAAAAATAAGATTAATTTTAAAAAGCTTTATTACCTGCCTGCGCAGGGGCTATCTCTGCTTTTGCAGAAACAAGCGAGAACAGCACCCAGCTCAGGGAAGTTGCAGTTTTTGTATGTCCAGAGGCGGTAGCTGCAAGCAAACACGTACAGAAGCAGAGATTGAGGTTAGCTATTGTGAGCAGGGAGTAACAGTTCTGCTTGTTTCACGTCTGAAATAGTTTTATGGCTGAGTCTTTTTTTTGGGGGGGACATCACTGCCCTCTGGTGGTCATGGGAGCTACCCAGCCTTGCTGCTGCTGGATTTCAACCGCCAAGCCAGTGGGTTGCAGTCCCACACTCAACCACTACGCCACAGGGGCTCAGCCCATGGCTGAGTCTTATTGTTCTATTTTGTAACATTTTCTGTTTCTCAAGGCTTCAGAAACAGAGAGGCCAGAGTGGAAAATTTTACAAAACCAGGAAGTTTGCTAACTTCCTTTGCTAACTTCACAATGCAAATTGACTTTATTTAGGTTAAATATTTAGGGGCAACTTGTTGCATCTTATTTCTTTGTAGTATTAGCCTAGCAAAGGTCTTGTTGAATCATGTTATTTCTGTTCCCAGTTGTTTTAAGTATAGCCATATCACTTTCCACAGTGGTTGTACAAATTTAAAAGTCGACCAGCAGAATATAAGTGTTCTCATCTATCAACACACACTGTAGCATTTGTTGTTCTCTGTATTTTTTTTTTTTTTTTTTTGGCATCACTGCTGTCCGGTGGTGGGAGTAGGAGGCCCAGCCCCACTGCTGGAATTGAACCTCCGTCCCAGTGAGCCGCAGTCCCACACACAACCACTACGCCACTGGGGCTCAGCCATTCTCTGTATTTTTGAATTGGACTCTGGTTGAACTGGTTGAGCTGGTTGATCTTCAGATTTCTTATTGAGTTTCTTATCTGGTGATCTGTATTTCCTTGAGAGTGTTATCTTCAAGTCTCTTTGCTATTACTGTTGAACTGTTCATTTTTGTTTTCAATTCTGAGGACTTGACTTATTTTGAAGGTCTCTCATTGCATATTATTAATGTTAAATATTCCTAGTGAATTGTGTACGGTGCATTCTTGACTTTCATTATACTATTATTCTTGAAGTCTATTTAATAATCAGGTTAATATATCCACTTGTTCCTTTTGATAGTTCCCATAGGACTGGTCAATTTTTGTCACCCTTTGATTTGATGGAGCCCTGGTTGTGTAGTGGTTTTCTGTTGGCCTGGGATCTGTGTGGTCAGCAATTTAACACCACCAGTATCTCTACAGGACTTTCTACTCTTGTAAGCAATTACCTCTCAGAAAACCATAGGGGGGGAGGGGGTGGTGGTGTTAGGTGCCCACTCAGTCTTAAGAACTTTTAATTTTTAGTCTATTTTGGTCTTTGAGTTTAAGTCGTCACTTGTAAGCTGCATAAAGGTGGATCTTGTTTTCTAATCCATTCTCCTATGCTGTTCTTTGAATGGTGCATTTAACCTATTGATATTCACTGTCTTAATACAGTAGAACCCTGGACCTTGATGCTAATCCATTCTAGATTGAGCGTTGAGATACAATGCAGTCAAGTTATAAATCAATTTTTCCCTTAAGAAATAACTGAAAATGGATTAATCTGTTCTCAACTACCAAGATTTTACCCCAACCTCGCCTTTTTATATGACATTACATAGAATTTCCAAAGTAAATCAGAGTTAAATACTGTAACTTAAATAAGAAACAATACTTTAAAAGTTTTTTAACTGGGCTGAGCCCCGGTGGCGTAAGTGGTTGAGTGCAGGACTGTGGCCCGCGGGCTTGGCGGTTCAAATCCAGTGGTGGCTCTCAAGAGCAGCACTGGGTGGCTCCTACAACCACCAGAGGTCAGTGAGG
>PVJH01031966.1:0-23168 GCA_004026705.1 Nesogale talazaci
TGGGTTGGGTTGGGATGGGTTGAATTGGGTTGGCTTGGGTTGGTTTGAGTTGGGATGGGTTGGGTGGGTTGGGTTGAGTTGGTACAAAAGTTAGCCCAACTCCAGTGCTAACCAAAAGACTGGAGGTTCAAGTCCACACAAAGGTACTTTGGAAGAAAAGTGCTACCTACTCTTCCCCTGCCCCCCAAATGAGTCCGTGAACACCGTGTTTCTGGGAGAGAGCTCAGCTCGGCATCTCCATAAGTTGGAGCCCACACGATGGCAACTGAGACCCTGGACTGGTCACTGAGCTGTGATTCAAAGACAGCAGATGCCTAACTCTTCCTCACATGAACATGTGGCGCAGGCGGCCTGGCCCTGGAAAGGTGTCCCTCTCTTCTGAGTGGCTGGTGACCCAGGTCCTCCCTGCTCGTTGGCTCTCATTCCCTGGCTGTGTCTACAGCGTCATGGCCCAGATAGTGGCCCTGATAGAGAGAGACTGAGGCAGCAGGCAGAAGGAAGGAAGGCCATAAAGGCAGCAAAGGACAAGTCCATTATCATTTAAGGAAGATTTTTAAAAGCTGCGATGTGACGCTTCGACTTGATACTGCATAGGCTGGGACTCGGTCATGTGCTCACATCAAGCTACAAGGGAGGCTGGGTAATGTGCTCTACCTCTAGGCACCCATGTGCTCCACTAAGCACCGCACCCCAGTGGAAGAGGGGGGGGGGGTGAGAGCAGTTTCAGCCATACAAAAGAGGTGCAGGGGCAAGCCTGTAGGCAAGGCTGGTCATGAAGAAGCTCCAGGGATCTTTCTGGCGTGATGACAGTGTTCCATATCATGAGATAGGTGGCATGGCACAGGTGTGCACACAGTGTTCCAAGCACATGGAATGATCCACTTAAGATTGGTGCATGATATTTACTTTGGGTAGACATTATCTCTAAACATCTCAAAACAAAGACAAGTTGGGGCAAGGGTGGGGTGGTGGGAAAACCCTGTGGGCAAACGCTGGACTCTAGTTAATGGTGTGCAGCCTGAAGTGTCTCGGGGTGATGTTCGCTGACGTCTGCAACTTCCTTTGAAATGTACCCCCCAAACAAGAGGGGCAGACGGGGGAAGACACGGGGGACAAAGTGAACAGAGTGTATGGCAGGATTTTGTCAGGTCTGACAGGTGGGTAAAGAAGCGTTCTCTAGGCAACCCTTCCGACTCTTCTGGAAGCTTGGAAGTGTTTTCTAATAAAATGTCTGGGGGAGAAAGTTGCCCTCTTCCCCCCTCCCATCCTCTGACCTGGCTAATCCTGTGTGCATCTCCCTGGCAACCGTCTGCGGCTGGATGGGCTCCAAGGACTAGGGACCCCTTGTGTGATCTTTTGAATGCGTTTCAAGGCTGCGACCATCCGGAAGTAGATGGGCAGGCTTGTGTCCTGAGACACTGCTGGGTGGATTTGAACTGCCACCCTTCAGAGAGCACTTGCCATCTGCACCTCCCAGCCCCTCCCGCCCCAACTCTGGGCATGCGCAAACACACACCTAGCCCACGGCCCACGTCTCTCCCCAACCTTAGCCTCCTCCCGGTACTGTGTAAGGTGACCAGACGTCCCGCTTTTTAACACTTTGTCCAGCATCCCGTAGCGTTTTAAAATTAAATAAATATATTACAATACTATTTTTGCATTCTACAAACATTTTTTAAATCGTTTTATTGCGGGCTCGTACATTGTTTTTCACAATACATAAATAAACATACTGTGTCAAGCACCCTCACATGTCCACTTCTATTATCGTTCTCCAATCATCTGCTTTTTCCCTTAAGCCCCTAGTATCAGCTTTTCCACCCCTTCCTCTCTTCCCCTGCTCTCTCCTCCCCACCAACCCCCAATACTTTATACATTGTTATTGTTCTGTCTTATCTTACACTGCCCAACCTCTCCTCCAACCCACTCCTTTGATGCCTGTCCTTCAAATAGGAGCTTGTGTATATATCCTTGCTGTTGGTTCCGTCTCTCTACCCCACCTTCTCTTCACCCTTCCAGCATCTCCAATCTAACCATTGGCCCAAAGGGGCTCATCCATCTTGGTTTCCCCATATCCCCAACTCCCCTCTCCACCAGTGTACCTTCTCCAGTCCATCTGGATTTGTAAGGTAGAGTTGGGACCATGATGGTTGGGGGAGGGGAGGAAGGCTTCAGGAACTAGAGGAAACGTATGCATCATCACTGCCTGGCTGTCCCTTGACTGGTCTGTCTCCTCCCCATGACTCCCCTGTAAAGGGGTGACCAATTACCCACCAGTGGGCCTTAGGTCCCTACCCTGATCTCCCCCTCCTTTGTAATGATGTGATTCTTGTTCTTTGGTGCTCGATATCTGCTCCCTTCGGCCCCTCTTGATCACGCATGCTGGTGTGCTTCTTCCATGTGGGCTTTGCTGTTTCTGCGCTGAATGGCGACTCGATTATTTTCAAGTCTTTGAGACTCCAGACATTCAATCATTTGGTGGCTGGGCACCATCATTTCTTCTACTCTGTTTACCTCTGTATCCATTTGTCTTCAGCGATATCGGGAGTCAATTGGTCCATTGATTTTTATTTTTGTTCTTTGATACCTGATTGTTTCAGCACCTCATGATCGCATAGGCAAGTGAGCTTCTTTTATGGTGGGTTTTGTTGCTCCTGAGCTAAATGGCTGCTTGTTTATGCTCAAGCCTTTAAGACCCCAGATGCTTTATCTTTTGATAGCTGGGCACCATCTGCTTTCTTCACCACTCTTGCTCATGCTCCCACATGTCCTCGATGGGCATGGGGATGTGTGCACACAGTGATATGTGTTTTTCCTCCCCGTTTGATGTCTATTGCCTAGACCTTTCACTACTTTCACCACTCTACGAACATTTCTGTTGCTCCGTAGAGACCAAGTTTTTAATCAAGAACCCCTCCCTCCCCCAAGTCAATGGTGTCCTGCTTAACATCTGGTCACTTTAGGGACTAGACTAAGACAACAACCCCCCTACTCCCCACCCTCACCCCCCTCCTGGGGCTGCTGCCTGCAGCTTTCTCTCATCTGGAACACCAGCACCCTCCCTCCCCTCACCCCGCACCCACCTCACTGAGGCCACCCTTTGAGACCCAAATGCCTCCCTTTCTCTCCCTCCCCATCCTCTCGCCCCCAGCAAACTCTCCTCCCATCATTCTCACAAACCTTTCCAACCCGAAACTCGCGTCCTCAGGACACCGGGCTGATCCGCCCCTTGCCCCACAATTCAGGGTACGTAGTGGGGATCCGGGGTGAGTAAGAGCTAGCTGCTTTGCTCCCCTAAGTTCCAGCCCCGCATCCAATGTAGCCTAGTGACTCGGGCACCACTGGGTGACCTGCCCCACAGGGAGCCAGGGACTCTGAGGGCCTTGGCAGGGCTGAGTGGGGGAGTGGGGAGCGGGGCCCTGGCAGGTGGACAGGGAGACCAGCAGTCCAGGCTGAGCCCAAGCACAGAAGGGCAAAACCAGGAGGGTTCAGTCAAGGAACAAGGCCGCCGGTGACCAACCTGGGGTGGCCCTGCGGCCTGCATCCTGGGGAAGAAGCAGGGGGACAGGAGGTCCCTCTCAATGGACGCTGCTCATCCAGGTGGGCCTTGTGCGGGAGGGGCCAATCCCGGGAGCTCTTGGCTTAAAGAAAGGGATGGCTCTGGTGGTGCAGTGGTTAAGCACTCAGTGGCTAACAGAACGGTCAGTGGTTGAAACCCACACATGGGCTCTAAGGAAGAAAAGCTGGGGACCCACCCCCATAAGCCTTCCAGCTCAGAAAACCAGCGGGCAGCCCGCCCAACTCTGCCCAAGTGGACTGCCTACGCCTAGCACCCAGGGGGCTGGAAGGGGTATGGGACCCTGGGCTGGATACACAGGCATTTCCTGTTGAGGGAGATGTGCCCACTGCTTGATTCTCCCAGTGCCCTCAGTGGGGGATCTGCGCAGCCTCCAGCAGGGGTGGAGAGGCCTGTGGGGATTCCCCTTGCTGACCATGGGAGGTGCGTGGTGCCTGGCAACCAGATGGGAATTGATTCCCCTCAGGGGTGCACCGAGTGAGGCCAGCCTGGTCAAATCCCAGTCCCTGCTGCCAGCAGCCTGGTGCAGCCTCCGCAGTCTTCTGGGGTGGGGGCCCGGCCGCCCCCCAAGACTCAGCTCAGCCCCGCCTCCATCCAGAAGCCCTTCCTGAAGCCCCTCCCTGTACTCCCACCCAATGGAGACCTGATTCTGCCCCACCCCACCCCACATTTATCTGTGGGGGCTGTAAGTCCCCGCTGACTCAGGGGTCCCCCATACTGTAACCCAGGGGTCCTCAAACTTTTTAAACAGGGTCCCAGTTCACTATCCCTCAGACCATTAGAAGACTGGACTATAATTTAGAAAAAAAAAAAAAAACTATGAACAAATTCATTGTGGGGCCCGGGATGAGTCGGCTGCTAAGCAGGACACCCGTGTGGCGAAAACACCTGGTGGGCCAGATAAATGTCCTCAGCGGGCCTCATGTGGCCCTCAGGCCATAGTTTGAGGCCCCCTGCTGTAACCTTTCCATGTGCAGAAAAGGGCCAGCCCCAAGCGGGCAGAACTGTTCTTCCTGCTGTCGAACGACCCCCCACCTGCTAACCCACCTGCCCCACACCATGCCCACAGGTGCGTCTCGTCTGAGAAGAACTCTGACCAGAGGGTTTCCCAAGGCTGGTTTTATTCCGTGGTGCCCTTGGGCAGACGCAAACCTCTAACCTCTGGGGAAGCTGAGGAGCACATGACTCATCGCACAGAGGCACCAAGTTCACAGAGAGCAAGTCAGTGAGTCAGCCAGCCAGGATGCCCTGGCTAAGGCAGCATCCGGTCCTTCTGATTCTTCAAAGAGTGGACGCTGGTGCCGGAAGCAAGTACAGAAAGCCCAGGGGTCAGGAGGACACATGGGCGACACCCCATTTCTAGACACCAGGGTATGGAAGAGCAGATGTGCAGACATGACCGAGTTAGAAAGATCGATGGCGTCCTGCTGCCCCACACCCCGCGTTACAGCTTTCCCAGACCAGAGGCAAGGAAGGGGCAGGGTGCCCAAGCTCAGGGGTCCCTTGTTACCGCGACAGAGTCCAGCCCGTCCTGACAACTACAGACGGGAGGGCAGCCACTGTCCCCTGCGACGCGCAGGGGAGTTGGGCAGAGACGCAGGGCAGCACGCCCCATCTCGCAGTGCCCATGAATCAGTCACTACCCAGCGCCTGGGGGAGGGGCAGGTCAGCCGTTGAAACCCACCGGCCACTCTGTGGGAGAAAGGCGGTCTCGGGAACCCCCCCCCCAGGGAGGTTCTGCTCTGTCATGTGGGGTCCCCTGGGAGTCAGCGTCGACTGTGTGGCAATGGGCCAGAGCCCCAGCCGCTTCCGTCTGCACACACGTGCTAGGGACTGAGTGGCCAGCCAGTGTGGACAAGCCCTGACCACGCAGAGGGTCTGGCCTCGTGGGGGAGAGCCAGGCAGTAAGTCAAGGTGTGGCCGAGAGGCTGTCAAGTGTTTCCAGAAGCAGCGGGGGTAGAGGCATGGAGACTGTGTGTGTGTGTGTATGTGTGTGTGTGTGTGTGTGTGTGTGTGTGTGAGAGAGAGAGAGAGAGAGAGAGAGATGTCAAAGGAGGCCACCTCTGAGCAGCAAGGACGAGAGGAGGGGAAGAGAGTTGAATGGGCATCAGGGGAAAGAGTGCTCCAGGCAGAAGGCCCTGAGGTCAGACTCTCTGTAGGTCTCTCTCCCTCCAGTGGGAAGAAGGACTAGGCTGGGGGTGGGGAGTGGAGGAGCAGGCTGGCAGGGCTGGGGACTCCTCTCTTTGAGCTCCCCTCCCCCTGCAGCCTCAGGTCCCCTCTGTCTGCCTAGCCCCATCGCCAGTTACCGGGTCACCCCTGAAGCTGCCGCATGCCCTGCAAAACCACACTCACTGCCGAGGGGCGTGGCCGACTCACAGCGGCCCCACAGAAGCGGGTAGAGCTGCCTTCAGGAGTTTCCGAGACCGGCACTGGTGATGGGCATAGAGAACCCTGTCTTTCTCGCAAGGGGCAGCTGGTGGCTTCAAAATGCTGACAGTACAGATCGCAGGCCGACTCTTAACCACGATGCCACCAGGGCTGCTCACTGCCCGCCACGTGCCCTCCCCCGAGAGCCGGGGGGGAGGGGGAGATGGGAGATGGGACGGTGGTGGTGAACTGACAAGTTCCTGCCCTGGGGAATGGGTGACATCAATCTAGTGGTGACCTTCTAGGTGGCCCCTCCCCTCAACACTGTCCTGCCTGTGCCTGCTGGCACCCCCACTTCAGAACCTCGGTGGCACTCCTGCCCCACCCCCACCAGAAAGAGACCCACCTCCACCCCAATGCTGACACTCTGTTCTACCCCTTCACTCCACCTTCTATCACCAACTGCCTTCCCCCAGTCCAGGGTTCAGAGGGTGAGGCCAAAACCCCAGTGGAGGATTGTGGGAGAGAAACCTAAGGGACGCACCACTATGCCCACAGGAAGACCTTCCTAAGCAGGCCTTTAGGGCTGGAGGTTAACCCCGAGTCTGGGCGACCAGCTACCTGACTCTGAATCCTACTGCCCCACTAGCCACCAACCACCGGGTCTTGAGCAAGTTACTTCCGCAAGAGAATCCCTGGTGATGCAGTGGGCACACGTTGGGCTGCTGACTTCAGGGTCAGCAGTTCGAAACCAGTCATTTAGTGGAAGAAAGATGAAACTTTCAGCTTCCATAAAGAGTTTTAGTCTCAGAAACCCACAGGGGCAGTTTGACTCTGTACTATAGGATCAATATGAGTCTTCCTGGACTCAATTGCCAGTGGGTTGAGTTAAGTGGAGATGAGGGATGGGAGGGGAATTGAGATGAGTTGAGATAAATTGAGTTGAGTTGAGTTGAGAGGAATTGGGTTGAGTTGAGGTGAGGTGAGATGAGATGAGTTGAGTTGAGAGGAACTGGGTTGAGTTGAGTTAAGTTGAGTGGAGTTGAGATGAGTTGAGTTGAGAGGAAGTGGGTTGAGTTGAGTTGAGATGAGATGAGATGAGTTGAGAGGAATTGAGTTGAGTTGAGTTGAGATGAGATGAGTTGAGAGAGATTGAGTTGAGATGAGGGACGGGAGGGGAATTGAGCTGAGTTGAGTTGAGTTGAGATGAGTTGAGTTGAGTTGAGTTGAGAGGAATTGGGTTGAGTTGAGTTGAGTTGAGTGGAGTTGAGATGAGTTGAGTTGAGAGGAACTGGGTTGAGTTGAGTTGAGATGAGATGAGATGAAATGAGAGGAATTGAGTTGAGTTGAGTTGAGATGAGATGAGTTGAGAGGAATTGAGTTGAGATGAGGGACGAGAGGGGAATTGAGCTGAGTTGAGTTGAGTTGAGATGAGTTGAGTTGAGAGGAATTGGGTTGAGTTGAGTTGAGATGAGATGGGTTGAGTTGAGATGAGATGAGTTGAGAGGAACTGGGTTGAGTTGAGTCGAAATGAGATGAGTTGAGAGGAACTGGGTTGAGTTGAGTCGAAATGAGATGAGTTGAGAGGAATTGAGTTGAGATGAGTTGAGAGGAATTGAGTTGAGATGAGGGACGGGAGGGGAATTGAGCTGAGTTGAAATGAGTTGAGAGGAATTAAGTTGAGTTGAGTTCAGATGAGATGAGTTGAGTTGAGATGAGATAAGTTGAGTTCAGATGAGTAGGATTGAAGTCCCTCTCAATCTCTGGTGGTGCAGACACTTAGCACACTCAAGCCCTTCAAGTCCTTGGAAGAAAGGCCTGACCACCATCTCCGACCAAGGACTCAGTTATGGAAACCCTCTGGAGTACAGTTGTACTCTGACACTTTCAGGGACACCAGGAGTCAAGAACAACTCTATATCAACTGGTTTTGTGCAGGTGGCCCTCGCCTGTGCCTGGGGGTGATAACTACAGGGCGGGTGTGAAGATTGCATGAGGGACCACCTGTAAGTCTCCTGGTACCTGGAGAATGCTATCAACATGTTTTTTAAATAAAAGGGAAAGTGCTTAGTGAAGTGTATTTTAAAACTATCCTCTTCTTCTGTGTAATTGTATTTAAAATGTTTAGTAGGAAAAGGGGCTGCCCCCTTTAAGAAGAATCTGGGGAGAAACTGCTTCTGTCAGCAGAAAGCGGTGATTAGGAAACAAAGCTGGAGTTGCCAGTGGTTTAATTAGTTCCTTGTAGCATTTAATGCGCAGCCCTGAAGCCTGCCAGTGTGGGAAGCCTGGCCAGCCTGGGAAGGGTCCCCACAGTCTGAGTCTGCAGGTCCAGTTGGCCGTGGTCGCTGCCAACCTGGGTGTGGGAGGTGGGGATCTCAGTACTGTTCTCCAGCAAGCAGGCTGACTGGGACAGAGTCCAGACCCTGTGGACCTGAGTCTCAGCCTGTGGGTCTCTGACCCCCGACAAGCCCGAGGCCTAGGAAGCCTCCCATAGGCAGCCTGTGGGTACCAGAGCCTGCAAACTGTGTCCCAACACCAAATTCACTGCCATTGAGTCGCTGTGACTACTCATGGCAGCCCTATAGGTACAGGAGAACTGCTCCTGTGTGTTCTGAGACTGTAACTCTTTACAGAAATAGAAAACCTCGACTTTCTCCCACGGAGTGGCCGGTGTTTTCAAACTGCTGACCTTGCGGCTAGCAGCCTAGCTTGCAGAGCAAACATAAGGAGGGAATAGAAGTCCACTGAAAGAGAAGGGAGCCCTGGTGGCAAAGTGGTTTCTCAGAAACTCACAGGGGCCGCTCTACCCGGAGCCAGGGTACAGTCAACACTGACTGGATGGCAGTGAGTTGCATATTTCGCTGGAGTATCCACAAGCCACATGGGCCAGCCCTCCTGTGTCTCTCCCGAAGTTTCTTCGTGCGAGGTCACAATCCCATGGCAGGTACTGCGGCTGACTGTTGGTTTGGTTCTGCGGCGCCGTGGCGTCGGGTGCAACCCACCGGGACCCTCTAGCACAAACGGCTGGAACCCCGCCCCGCTTTGCAGCTTCTGTAGACCTATCAGGGGGTGGCTAGTCCTCTGATATACTCACAGCAAGGGTTCAACAGGCATTTGTGCAGTGATAATCATTATTTATTATAACAATGATATAATAGGAACCTCACCGTGGTTCCTACGCCGGAGCCCATTGTTGCCGCCTCTGTGTCCGTCCAACTCGGCGAAGGCCTCCCTCTGTACCGCTGCCCCTCCACTTAACCAAGCATGGCGTCCTTTGGTCTCTCCGGACAAGGGGTCCCAAGAATATAAGACAAAGCCTTGCCATCTGGACCAGAACAGGGGAAGATTCGGCTACAGGAAACGGTTTCTGGATGTGCAGCCATCAAAAATGAAAGCAAAAGCCAAACGCATAGGGAATCCCAGGAGTTTCTGGCAACTCTGGTCCGGGTTGCGCGTTTCTCGGGCACCAAGGGGTGTCAGGTGGGGAAACGTGTGAGTAGGCTTGGTCCCTCTTGTAAACGTTTGTGGTCACTGAACTCTGCTGCTGTCAAGAGCTGTGGAGTCCATCGGACCCATGTCCTGGGTGGAGTCACAGAGTCTTGAGCCCTACTGCCGTGGTCAGGGGGCCTGTGGCAGTCATGGACCCATGTCAATTTCATGATTGGGAGTCTAGGGGTGGAGTCTAGCCTGTCAGTCTGGAGATGGCCAATGAGACCTCTGTGTGGGCATGGCTTTCTCTAAGGATTCTGGGAAATCTCATGATACTTCCCCTGTCGAGGTGAGGGTGGCTTGGAGACACTCTACTGACAAGACACAGCAACGCAGTCCCTTGGGACACTCGCCTGACAAGACAACATGGCAGCATGCTGATAGAGACTGAGTCCTGGAACCTGGAGTGGCCGGAGGAGAAGCCACATGGGCTTGTCCTGATGGAGCCAGACTTCTGGGGCCTGAGATGCCATGTGGAGACCCCTGCCAGCGCTGAGATGTTTCTAAAGCCACTGCATACACAAGACTCTGTACTCACTGGCCTGTGGTTATCCTGGCGTCATTGCACGTGCTTCATGAGTCTGAAGAAGACTATATAGACTGGTATCAGACATAGGGACTAATATTGGACTTATGGACTTGGACTGGACTGGGTTAGGGTGCTTTCTCAATGTTCCATTCCTTTTGCCTATAAACCTCTTCCTTATATGCATATGTGTGTTTATGAATTTGTTTCTCTGATCTACCCGGACTCACACAGGGCCCTAGACCAATTTTGTAAGCTCTTGTCACCAAACCAAAAGCCAAACTCACCGTTACAGAGTCGATGCTGACACATACCCTAGAGGACAGGGTAGAACATCCCCTGTTTGTTTCCAAGACCTTAACCCATAAGGAGGATCGAAAGCCCCATCTTTCTCCTGGAAAAGTGGATGGTGTTTTCAAACCCCTGACCTTGCAGATCAAAGCTCAACCTGTAACCACTCTACCACCGAGACTCCTAAACTCTTTTCAGTAATGTCTTTATCATGGTCCAACCCTGCTTCTGTAGACCTATCAGGGGGTGGCTAGTCCTCTGATATACTCACAGCAAGGGTTCAACAGGCATTTGTGCAGTGATAATCATTATTTATTATAACAATGATATAGCGATCATGAGAGAGAGAGAGAGAATAACAATAGGAGTTACGTTTCATGGTACATGCTCACCACCACCCTGCTAGATGGTCCATGTGGAGAGAGAGGCAGGAGAGAGAAGCAAGCTGGAGCTCCCTCTACCCTATGTCCAATCCCTATATACCCTCTGGAGCCAAGCCAGGCCCCCCTAATTACAGGCAAGGCCCTACATCACAGGAGAGGGCTGTCTTAAGGGCTGTATGGTGATAAGGGGAGTGGTCTTAGGAATGCCTACATGGCTATGTGAAGAGGGGAGTGATAAGACCAGACCTTGGACATCTGGAGGTAGACAAGCAGGTGTCAGATTAGGAGCCTTTGACCATGGTTCTGGAATCCCTCCCATAAGCTTCAAAGGAAGGGAGTCGTCATCTTAACAGCAGGGGGGTTAGTTCTGCTATGTGGCAACACAAAGGTCTCAGATACTTGGGAGCTTCAGAGAGAATAGCTAACTTAACTTCCATAACAAATGCTGGTAAACAGTTTACTTCATATTTGGAGTATAATAACTGTGGAAAAGTTCTGTCTTTATCCCACATAGACCCATGGGTAACTGTGATGCATTGACTCACCCTCCTTTGTCTTTTTTTCAAGTTCCTGATTCTCAACAAATCCTGGGACGCCATTATGACCTCAGGCTAATGGTCTCCCTCTCTGGACTGTGTCTTGGGCTTGTCTTCCCCTGTTTAAGATCACGCGTGGTACACGCTTCTCCTAAAATTAAAGTTCAGAGATGCGGTCTCTTTTGTGCCCGAAGAGGAGCCCTGGTGGCAAAGTGGTCACACGTGGGGCTGTTAACCAGAAGTCAGCAGTTCAAATCCGCCAGCCGCTCCAAGGACTTTCCACTCCCAGAAAGAGTTACAGTCAGGGTCCATCAAACTAGAGACCGAGCTGAGAGAGGACAAACCCCCGTGGGTTTCCGCTCAAAGTAGAACTGTATTCGCATGAACTCTTCGTACTCACAATGTCTGCAGTGCTGGGTCACGGGGAAAACTGATGCCCATAGAGCGATCGACGTGTATCCTGGTGGGGGGTGGACAAAGCTGCAGGCACTTCTTTGTTTGTTTGGGGTTTTGCTTTCTGGCTCATAGCCTGCCTTTCTGGTGATTTTGTTCTTGTGTTTGCTTTGTCTTTCTTTGGGGGGGGTGGGGAGCGGTTGGGGGGGAGTGTGGGTGTTCTGTTAGTTTGGGAGAGGATGGGCTTATGGGCTTATTGATGCAGTTGGTGGTATAGGGCTGTGGTTTTGTCCTATTGTGCCCTCCAAAGTGAACCTGAGTTGTGCAAACCCCATGGACAAGCAGAGGGAGTCTGGGCTCCTGCTTAACTCCAGCCCCAATTCAAGGACACTTAGTTCTAGGGCTGAGCCCCGGTGGCGTAGTGGTTGAGTGCAGGACTGTGGCGGTTCAAATCCAGCAGCCACTCTCCAGGAACAAGGCTGGGCCTCCTACTCCCACCAGAGGGCAGTGATGTCCACACACACACACACACAAAGAACACTTCATTCTGATAATGTTAGCTTTCTCGGGTGAGAAATACCTCATCCGTATTAAGTGCGCTGCAAAGATTCCCTGAAGCTAGGCCAGAGAGAAGAAAGAGGGGAAGTTTATTCTGTGTTTCCCAGGAGGGAGTCACAGACTCCAGCAGGGACTCTGAGAATCCGTGCTGCAAGGGAGGGAGAGGAGAGAAGAGAAAGGGAGAGAAAGAGACAGTGGGAGCCCTAAACTCCTGGGCTAACTCCCTGGGCCCCCATTGGGGGATTGGAGAAGTTAAGCTTATCTGTGGTGGAGAGCGAGCTTTTAAGCTGGTCAGGAGGGTAAAGCAATGAAAGGTCTCTGGCCATAAAAGTCCTGCCTCAGGGTGGTGCTTTGATCCGTCTGCTTGATGCCGAGGCAGATGATTCATTGATTTGTGGGCCCCTGATCCCATCGGGGCAGGCTCTTCCTCCTCCGACCGGTGCCTGACTCAGTTCTTGGCTTCGAGCTAGAAAGAATTCACGCAGAAGCCTCGATGGTGATCCTGGTGGGTTTGGGGAATGGAAGATGTTTCAGGTTTTGCAGTCACTGAACACGGGCGACTCCTGGGACTGCCCACCCACGTGGGGCGGGCCTGAGGCCCAGAGAGAGAGAGAGAGAGAGAGAGAGAGATACCTCACAGAGCGGAGCAAAAGCAGTGGAGAAGGGGGTGGGGTGTCTCAAAATCCTGAGGCTAGGAGGCGTGGTCAACACCATTGGCTGAAGTAAGCCCAGTTTGAACCACCTCAGGTATACTGCCCCACCTGGCTCAGGGGCCTGCATTTGGATCCTGCCCCTTAGACATCCCTTCTTCTAGCTACCAACCAATCACATGACCCTGCTCGATACTCACGCTCATGAAATGATCACTGGAGATCGGGGTGCCACAGTAGAGTAAGGTGAAGAAAGCAGACGGTGCCCGGCTATCAATCGGAATAGCATCTGGGGTCTTAAAGGCTGGTCTTCAAACAAGCAGCTGTCTAAGGGAAGCGTCAACTAAGTCCACATGGAAGAAGCGCGCCAGTGTGTGTGTGGCCCAAGGAGGAAGATGACAAAGATGGAGTGTGGCGAAGAGAAAAGTTTATCAGGGCTAAAATTATGAAGGCTGTGGGAGCCCAAAACCCTCCTACAGACTGTCTGGGCAGACTGAGCTGGTGACACATCCACGCGAGCCACAGACAAGCGTCTGGACCAGCCTTGCTGTCAGGCAGAGACCGTTGTCATCTTGAATACGTTTAATCGAACTCCATACTTGACCTGACGACTTCCCTATCGACCGGGCCAGAGTTAGTTCTGTGTGCACGTATCTCTCACTGGTTCCGTGACAGAAATCTCTTCCCTGGCTTTTGGAATGTGGAAGGGGGGGATCTTTTCTTTCTTACTCATTATTTGTATTTGGGTCTTCATAGGATGATGATGATGATACTGTCATCCTTACTTCCTTCTTTTGAGACTGGTTTTTGTTTCTATTGGGTTTCCCAGTTGGTGGCCTGCAGGAGGAATGGATGCATAGTGACCCTATCAGATACAGATCCAGGGGCTGCTGAAGGGGTGAAGGACTGGGAGTGGGTGACAGGGAGGCAAGGGACATTTCAGAAGATGGGAGACTACTGAAACTGACCAGGATTGCACAAGTCAATTTAAAAGCGATTCCACCAAGAAGGGGGGAGGGGGTGTTCTAAAATGTATAAGGTAATGATTATACCATTCTCCTTGATATGATTGAACGATTAAATTATTGAAGTGCATGCCATGTAAATTAGATGCCAGTCAAACTGTTGAAGGGAAAGGGGGGAAAAAAAGGAGCTCCTGTCCTAGAGGGTCACTCTACCTCAGCAAGACTCAGCAGCAGAGGGCTTGGTTTGGATTTGTACTCTGACACAGATTTCTACGACCATCCCTCTACGAGAGGAGGGCACCTCTCCTTCCTTCAGAGGAGTTGGTTCTGACCTTGAGGTTGTGAACTGCTGACCTCCTCCTGGTGAACCCCCCACGGCAGAGGCCACCAGGGCTCTTTGTGTGGGAGGGACCTCCCCAGAGCCCCACAGAATCAAAGACCGACGTCTCCGCTGCCCTGGTTTTGACCACAACTTGGCCCCGGAGGCCCCGGTCTTGCTCCTGAAATCAAAAACCCAAACTCAGCAGCCGTCGGTGGATCCCAGTTGCAGGCCAGCCACCTTGTCTGTCACGGGCTAGAAGTGCCCCGTGGGCTTTCATGGGCTGTGGAGTCTGCGGCCCAGTTTCCGTTTCAGAAATGAGGGGAAAGCATGACTGTACCCGGACACCTCATACGGCCAGGACAGGGAGGGGCACAAAACCCATAGGAAGTGTGTTAGTCCAGGTAGACTAGAGGAACAAATTCACAGACACGCACATGGATATAAGGGTAAGGTTTATAAACAAGAGGAATGGAACATTGAGAAAGCATCCCAGCCCGGTCCAGTCCAAAGTCATAAGTCCAATATTAGCCCATATGCCCGATATCAGTCTATAAGGTCTCCTTCCAACTCACGAAGTCACAGGCCAGTGGGTGCAGCGTCCTGGCGCTGGCAGGGGTCTCCCCAAGGCTCCTCACTTCCAGAATCCAGTGGTGGCAGAAGCAACTCAGCACTGGCAGGGGTCTCCACGTGGCTTCTCCAGCTTCAGAGGTCTGGTTCCAGCAGGCCCAGGTCATGTGACTTCTCCTCTGGCTCCTCTAGTTCCTTAGATGCTGCCATCTTGTCTTGTCAGTTGAGCGACTCCCAACAACTGGGAAAAATGGTCTCTCATCTGCACGAAGGAAATGCCACAAGACTTCCCAGAATTCTCAGGAGAAAGCCATGCCCACACGGAGGCCTCATTGGCTACTCAATGGCTATCTCCAGATGAACGGGCTAGACTCCACCCCTCCATCTCCATCATGAAATTGACAGAGGTACATGGCCGCCACAGGAAGGGACTTGCCCAAGACCGCACAGATTGGCTGACACAAGATTGGAACCAGGGCCACCATGGGGTTTCCAGAGCAAACCCAGGATGGTTTGGTCGCTTGAGCCAATCAATTCCTTTTATCAGCTCACCACACCGACCAGGGGCTGAGTTGAACTTTAGGATATGGTTGGATCAATAAGCCCGGAGCCCTCCCCCGGCCCTCCCACCCCTTCTACCCTGTGTCTTAAGAGCTGTGGGTGAGGGAACGGGCTAAACTGGGCCACTGCGCTGGAAGGCCAGCACAGCAGGGTTGGGGGTGCCCCGCTGGAGGTCTCTGTGAGCAGAAGGGAGACAGAGGGAGCACATCACTCCCACAGAGCCACCAGAACAGAGTTGGGAGGGGCGGCTTTCTCGGTCTCCATGGCAATACAGGGGGCGGGGGGTGGGGTGGGGGGTGGCGGGCACCGGAGGGAGGCTGTAAAGAGAAAGGAGTGGAGACCTCAGCGCATTGATCGGGCTCCAGTCAGATTCAATCCCCGGTGAAAATGGATTTTTTAATGCGTCTATTAGCTCCTTTGAAAACGCAAATTGAGTTCAGAAGAGATGGAGGCCTCCATCAGAAACCAGGAGAGTGTCCCAGCATGGGGTCCCACCCCCACCCCCACGTGAGCTCCATCTTAGGAAGGAAGAGGGGCGGATGGATTCAGCCACGGGGGTGCTGATCTGGGGACCCACAGGACCCGGAGAAGACACAGTCCTGGAAGGCTTCCTGGAGGCGGCCAGATCCCGGATGGTCTGGGAAAGTGTCTGTTCGGCAAATCCAGGGTAAGCCGGATCAAAGGTGCCGCCCCGCAGTCCTTTACCAGGATTTGGGGGTGGGTTGCCAACCCCAAGTTCGAAACCACCGGCCCCTCCTCTGTGGGAGAAAGATAAAGGGCTTTCTATTTCTGTAAAGAAGTAGAATCTCTGAGTGAGCTCTGACCCAATGGCAGGAAATTTGGTTTTACCATACACAGGAATCCTCCCTGGCGCCCAACTCCATGTCCTGAGTAACTCTCCAGGCAGCCGTCACCGTGAGCCCATTTTATAACTAAGCAAGCTGAGGGGAAGGGGCTGGTCAGCAGGGGACCTGGGGCAGGGCCTGGCTGACATCTCCACTCCCTGTGAAGCCTGCCTGTCTGGGGAGGGCAGGGAGCCGGGAGTGGCCATTGCCATGACGTGAGACGCTGAAGTCCCGGGGGCCTGGGGTGAGTGGTTAGAGATGGAATCAGACCGGCTGACTTTTTTTTTTTTGGGGGGGGGGGCTAGGGGATTGGGAGGGGTTGGCTCATACAACTCTTATCACAATCTACCTACATGCGTTGTATGCAAAGCACATTTGTACATTTGTTGCCATCATCCGTCTCAAAACAGACTGGCCGGCCTCTTAACAGTCCTTAGGGAAGATGGGGAAGAGAGTGGAGAAGGGAGGAAGTGAAAGAGAAAGATGGAAGTTGGGGGTGGGGGGCGGGTTCAAGTTCACAAGCCGTTCCCCTTCTTTGTCAGCCTCTCTGTCTGGATCCTCCTTTGCATATGTAAATGAGCCCATCCTCCCATGATTACACAGTAATCAGGAGCAAATTACCTTCTTGCTGTTTACTTTCGGGGTCCGTAATTAATCCGGTTATTAGACGATTAATGAAGCTTGTTTGGTGAGAAATTCATAGCAAGACTGGAGGAGGGTGTGTATCGGAACATAAGAAGGGTGTGTGGGGTGGGGTGGGGTGGGGTTGGGGGTGGAAGGATGATGTGCTTGTCTAGAATGAGAGGCAGTCCTGGGGTTGGTGGCCCCTCAAACCCCTTCCCTTCTCAGCCCCCCTCCTGCTGTCCAGTTTGCTGCATGCCCCCCCCCCTCACCCCAAGGCAGTGGTCTGCAAACTGCGGCTCTCAAGCCATACTTGGCTCTTTCAGTGTGCCTGTGGGGTGATTATTTCATTTATTTGGAAACACCTATTTAAGACTCTGGAGTGACTTTAAAGTTGTTAGGAAGGACAGGACTGGCTCTTGGGTAGCAAAAGTTTGCCCACTCCTGCCCTACCTCGCCCCTTCTTCACCTTCTGCCATCCTCTTCCAGCTCAAAGACATCTCCAGGAAGACCCTGCGGATGGCGAGTCCCCCAGAGTCCGGGAGGGCAGGGGCCCCAAGCAGAATGAGAGGCCAAGGAGTCAGGCCTTCCCAGCACCCTCAGGGCCACTCCAGGGTCCCAACTCCTGCACTCTCCATGTTAGCTGCCCTTCTAGATGGAGACCAAGCCGTGCTGCCATGCCCAGCCCCTCCCCCTCTCCCTGAAGCGGTTCCGCCAACAGGCCTCCGCCCCAGCTCATCCTGCATGTACACAGACACACAGAGCTGTGAAACTGGGGGTTTATCGTTGTGTTTATTCCACTGTTTCAACAATGCGTCTGCTCCCCCATTGGCTGGTTTCTTCCAAAGTTCAAGTTCATTTCCATGGGTCCCGAGGATGACGTGTTTGTCCCGTGGATCCATTAACCGACTTCGCTCTGAGTCCTTTGAAGATTTTCTCTTTGGGTTCCTGCTGCCTCACTGCGGGGCTTCTAGATGTATACTCCTCCTTGTTTACCTCGCTTAAAAACGTGTATGCTTCTTTCCAGTGGTCTTTTTTCCAGTTTTTGAAAATTCCTAGCCTATTGTCAGATATTGTTTCTCCTAACATTGTTGGTTCTCGCCTCTGAAATTCTTAGATGACATCTAAATCTCTCATTCTATATTCCGTGCCCTTCTCTGTCTTATTCATATTTGTCTCTCTGAGCTGCCTGATGGATAATGATTTCTTCAACTCTATTTTCCACTCCAGTAACCACCTCTTCAGCTGTGTCTAATCTGCTGTTTAATTTCTCCATTGAGTTTTAAATTTCAACATAATCGTTGTAATTTCTGAGGCTGTTTGTTCGTTTCCACGTGTGCCTGTTTGATAGCTGCTTTGTCGCTTTGATGAGCAAACACGCCTTTCATGTGTTTGTTTGAAACCAGTTTGTCTATCACAAAAGAATCTAAGTCAGCCTCAATGTACTTTTCCTCCTTCTGTAACCACTCGGGCCAGTGTTGACCTCAGATGTGCAAGGAATTTGGGAGATGGTGGAGGCGCGTGACCGTTTTCTTTTCGCTCCCTCTCTCTTAATTTTATTCACCTTTTAGCATGCTTTTAAAATAGATACTCTAAGGGCTGAGCCCCGGTGGTGTAGTGGTTGGGAGTGGGACTGCAGCCCACTGGGATGGAGGTTCAATTCCGGCTCCCAGGAGCAAAGACTGGGCCTCCTACTCCCACCACCCGAGGGCGGTGATGCCTAAAAAAAAAAAAAAAAAAAGATACTCTAGAGATGATGACTTCCATGTCTGCAGTCATGAAGGTTGAACTCTGCCCTGACTGGGTCTGCTGACTCAATCATTGCTGTGTGAGTCTGAGCAGACTAGAGAAACAAATCCATAGACACGCATATGGATATAAAGATACAGTCTACATATATAAGAGGAATAGGACATTGAGAAAGCATCCCAACCCAGTCCAGTACAAAGTCACAAGTCCGATATTAGCTCATATGTCCAATACCAGTCTATAACGTCTCCTTCTGACTCACGAAGTCACAGACCAGTGGGTGTAGAGTCCCGGCGCTGGCAGGGATCTCCCCATGGCTCCTCGCTTCCAGGGCTCAGAGTCCATCAACAGCATCCAGTGATGGCAGAAGCTGGCAGCGGTCACCATGTGGCTTCTCCAGCTTCAGAGGTCTGGTTCCATCAGGGTAAGGCCACGTGGCTTCTCCTCTGGCTCCTCCAGCTCCTGGGACGCTGCCATCTTGTCTTGGCCGTAGTTCGTTGTCTCTGAGACTCACTCCCAACAACTGGGGAGATAGCTTCTCATTTCCATGAGGGAAATATCGGGAGATTTCCCAGAAGTCTCGGGAGGAGGTCTCATTGGCTACTCATTGGCTATCTCCAGATGAATAGGCTAGACTCCACCCCTACATCTCAATCATGAAATTAACATAAGCACATGACCGCCACAATCGCCTATCGTTTTCTCACGTGCTTTGGCTGAGCCGGGTGTCAGCATGCAGATTCCGTGTGGCTTGTTGAGAATTGGCTTTGCCTTCTACCAGATGCTGGGCACCCCTAGCGCAGAACCACTACACACAGGTGGTATAAATCACCATCATCATCATCATGATATTACCCTAGGTGCCAGTGTTGTGCTTACAAATTTGAGGGCATTGCACGCTACCTCGACACCCAGGACACAGGTTGAAAGAAACAAATGACAAACAATGTTTTCCCTTTACTGCTGAATGGGTTTGGTTTGGTTTGGTTTGGTTTGGTTTACCCCCTCTTTCCTTTCACACAAATTATGTAGCCCTGAAGGCGTTTTTATTTTTGTGGTGGTCTCCATTAGAACTCCTCTTCCAGTGGTCCCATGTCCTGTCTCCTTCCCTGCAAATTCTTTAAGAATCAAGACTCGACTGAGGCCAGTGGTTCTCTGTGTGAACAACTGTGTGAGTCCAGGTAGACTAGAGAAACAAATTCATAGACATGTATATGTATGTAAGGGAAAGGTTTCTATACAAGAGGCATGGAACAATGAGAAAGCATCCCAACCCAGTCCAGTCCAAGGTCATAAGTCTGATATCCGTTCATATGTCCAAAACCAGTCTATAAAGTCTCCTTCAACTCACGAAGCACATGCAATGATGCCAGGACAATCACAGGCCGGTGGGAGCAGAGTCTTGTGTATCCAGTGGCAGTAGAAGCATCTCAGCATTGGTAAGGGTCTCCCCTTGGTCTCTCAAACATCTCAGCACAGGCAGGGGTCTCTACGTGGCTTCTCCGGCCCCAGAGGTCTGGTTCCATCAGGGTAAGCCCATGTGGCTTCTCCTCCGGCTCCTCCAGGACTCAGGGTCTGGCGGCATGCTGCCATCTTGTCTGTAGATCATCTCCTGTTGTAGTGACAACCACACACACACACACACACAACCCTAAGTTTATTTTCATTGCTACTGTCATTTGGCTACTGTCATGAATTGGACAGCCCTGTGAAAGGGTCGTTTGACGACCTCCCCCCCAAGGGGTTGAGACCCACAGGTTGAGAACCACTGGCAGAGTGGCTGCTCTTTGGGCAATTAACCACAAGGTCAGCAGTTTGAAACCCCCAGCTCCGCGAGAGAAAGACGGGCTTTCTATTCCCATAAAGAGTTAAACTCTCGGGACCTCACAGGCCCGTGCTACCCAGTCCTGTGGGGTCTCCGCAGAGAGAATGTCTCCCGTCTTGCAAAAAATGTCTCTCCTTAGACGTGAGGACGGTGAGACGGTCTTCCTCGCTCCAGACAGGTCTGACACTGGTGTTTTTGTCACCAGACAGGGTTTGATTCTGTTGTACACAGTTGGACCCCCGTCAACGACACCTCGCTTAAATTAGAGCTTCCATCTTGAGCACCCCGGTTGGCATAGGGATATGGATGACAGCGATAGCCCAGAATCCGCTTGCAGGGCCCCTGTATCGATTAACCCTCCATTGAATGCTTTCACCAAGGGTGTTGGGAATCTTGCCCTCGGGCCGAGTGCCCTGGAAAAGAGACTACCTTCATCCCTCTCCAGTCAGCCCAGGGAGGGGCAGTCTCTTAGGGACTTAGCCTGATTGTGTCCTCGATGGAGACCATTGTCCTGGAGGTCACACGGTCACCCTGACTGCTTTGGTCAGAAGGCCGTGGACCAATCCTGTAAGCCCTTCTATGGAACATAGTGGACCTGTCCCAATCATGGCCCCGTTCCTGCTCCTGCAGTCCCACCTAGGACTGTGATGGATTCATCTGCCACCAGTCATGACCTTGTGACAAGTTCCCGCAGTCCGTGTCTTATTTAATGAGCGTCCCAACTGGGAATCCTCAGATACCATTCAACCTCGTGCAAATGGCCTCCTTCCTCCAATCACATGTCTGTGTCTTTGTGTCGACTTTGTCCCTTTTAAGACTTGATACATGTTCTCCTTGAATGATACTTGAGAGTAGACTCTCTTCTCTACCCCGCAGTGGTTGTGTGCGGGACTGCAGCCCACAGGGCTGACGGTTCAAATCCAGCAGCAGCTCTCCAGGAGCAAGGCTGGGTTTCCTACTCCCACCAGGGCAGTGATGCCACAAAACAAAACAAAAAACATACTCAATACTTTCTCAAATTCATTCATTCATTTATTTTAGAAACACAGCTATGCCTTTGGGGGGGGGGTGGAATACATGTTCTATCTTCTGGGGTATGATGGGTGTCTTGCTGTAGGGACACGGATTAATGCTCCAAAGTGGATTGTATTAGCTAACCAGGCCCTCATCATGTGACCTACGCCCACCCTACCCCCACACAGTCAGGGCACCCCAGCACAGCCACAAGTACTGGAAAGGCTTTCTGTTTGCCCCTCTGGCCTGAGTTTTCAATATGGGACTATCATATATGCATAAAAGAGTGACCCTCAGAATGACCCCCCTCCCTCATTTGTGCCCAGCTGGGCAGCACTGGAAGAAGCAGTACTATTGACTCAGTCTCTATGTCCCCTCATGCAAATACACGGACATCTCTCAGATTGGTCCCCACGCACAGGATGTCTCTCCTGCTTCTGGATCTGAACTCCATCCTGCAGATGGAGAGGGAGACGTGTGGTGACACATACTTTTCACTCCTGCCTGCGTCTGCTCCCCCCACCTCCACCCCACCCCCAACCTGAGCCTCTGCTGGGCAGCCTCTCTTCTCAGTCTGAATGTCGAGTCCACTTCATTCTCTCTCCCTGTACTGGAGACTCCTCAATGGAGCATGGAAGAGCCAATGAGAGTGTGGTCACTCCTACAGCTCGAACCCCCCAATCCCACCCTCTGTAGGGTCCCTGCCCAATTCCCCTAAGGTCCTGATGGAGTGGGTTACACATGGGGCTGCTAACCCCAGGGACCCCCGCTCACAAGCACCAGCTGCTCCGGGGAGAAAGATTGAGGGTGTCTTCTCCCCTAAAGAGCTGTGGTCAGCGGAGTGACCATGAACCCTGGGGATACAATTATGGTCTCTGATCCATCGTTTCCTGCATCTGAATGATTTGTCTTTGTCCTCTTTGAGACTGAATAAACGTGTATCTATAAAGAAAAAGGCGCAATTGTCTCAGAAATGCACAGGGGAAGTTCTACCCGGCCCCAGAGGGTTGTTAGGGAACCAGGTAGGGAGTTGTCCCGTGCTCGCTGCCCAGGGTCCCTACAAGAGGTCCGTGCAGAGAATCAGGCGAGCCCAGCCAGTCATAAAAGCGAGACTCCGGCCTGTTCCGAATTCACGCTCTGAGTCAGGAAGGGGTGGTGCACCAAGGTGGGTGGTACACCTGGACTGTCCCCCTCTGGGCAGGAGGCCAGGTGGGCTTAATTCAGTCAATGAGTCAACCAGAATCGAAGACCACACCTCCCAACTTGGGTGAGTGGGGGAGGGTCTGAAAAGTCAGAAACTTTGAGATCAGCACCCACTCTCCCGCACAGGCTGAGCCTCGGTCCTGCTAAAATCATTCATTCCCTTCTCCTTCCATTCATTCCATAGACTGAAGTCCCTGGGTGGCTGACATAGTGGTTACACGTTGTGCTGCTAGTCACGATGTCTCTCTCTCTCTCTCTCTCTCTCTCTCTCTCTCTCACACACGATGTCTCTCTCTCTCTCTCTCTCTCTCTCTCTCTCTCTCTCTCTCTGGCTTTTGTTCAGTTTTCTGTAAGGACTGAAACAGCTTCTATAGATAGATGATAGATAGGTAGGTAGATAGATGATAAATAGATAGATAATAGATAGGTAGGTAGATAGATGATAAATAGATAGATAATAGATAGGTAGGTAGATAGATGATAAATAGATAGATAATAGATAGATGATTGATAGATAGATAGATAGATAATAGATAGATGATAGATAATAGACTGATAGATGATAGGTAGATAGATGATAGATAATAGACTGATAGATGATAGGTAGATAGGTGGATAGATAGATAGATAATAGATGAGAGATAAATAGGTAGATAGATGATAGATAATAGATAAGTAGATAGATGACAGGTAGATAGATGATAGATAGGTAGATAGATAATAGAT
>PVJH01031967.1:0-23165 GCA_004026705.1 Nesogale talazaci
AGCTTCTCGGACGCTGCCATCTTGTCTTGTCCATGATTAATCGTCTCTGAGACTAACTCCCAACAACTGGGGAGATAGCTTCTCATCTTCACGAGGGAAATATCACAAGACTTCCCAGATGTATCAGGAGAAAGCCCACACAGAGGCCTCATTGGCTACTCAATGGCCATCTCCAGAGTAACAGGCTAGATTCCATCCCAACGTCTCAACCATGAAATTAACATAAACATATGACTGCCACAGACCACCCCTTGTTAATTTCACACATTCACATAACTCTGTAATCATATGTAATTTTCAAATAAACAATAAAATCATATCTATACCTAACAGGATAAAACTAAAATGCATACAATTCAACATGTGCTACCATCATTTAAAAATAACATTCTATAAGTGAACAAAACAAAAGATATCCTGTGCCCTACAACTGTAGTTACAAAATATCTACACCTTGATCCTATAATCCTATGAATATGTATTCCACCACCTATAAGAGTTTGCATGGCTTCATTCCCCCTTTTGGGTATCTAATTTCTATCTTGCCCACTTACATCAACCCAGTGCTCTGAGGAAACAATCATATCTTTTAATGTGAGGAAACTTCGTTCCAGTTGGAAACTTGTGAAATGTGCATCCATTAGCAAAGTCAAATCAGGCAGTCCATCCATGAAGTCAGCAATGATATGCACCAGTTCACAGACTCAAATTGCTTCTCTTCCTCTGGTCTGGTTCTGGTCAACTCAATGTGGGCTATCTCAGCCTCACCAGGGTAGCTGTTGTTCGCCTTCCCTTTAGACCATGGTCCCATCACAAATTCTCAACATGTCTACCCCTCTCACACTAGGACATGAACCTCAGACCAGTCAACCCACTCTCATCTTCAGTCTCTTTCCTGTGAACCAAGTCCGCGGGTGTCAGTGGCCAAATTCAACCCGTTTCTTTATTGCTCCAGTTCTCCTACTTCTACTCAGAGTAGATCCAGGTGGAAACCTAGCAAGCATTTCAGTCTGCCACAGTTTCCTTTAACATTTAGCCCCAGAGAGGAGTTATCTTCATGGTTCCAGATTCCTTCGCTTCTGAAAATAATCACTAGTCAGTATTTTCTAAGGAAATAGACTCCATCCTTCTTTATTGGTCATTTTGACCTTCTTTGGGAATACAAGAATCCTGAGTACTCCAAAAGACTGGGTGGGATTAATTTCTTCAGAGAAATCTTTCCAGATGTGGCCTAACCCCATCTAATCACAAGGTGGGATTAATCTTTTCAGAGATGTCTTTGATGCTAAGTCCTAAACCTTCTAGAGGTCAATGCTTGGCTTGAGGTAACTGTATTTACAAACTCTTCATCCTTCCCAATAAACATTTCTAAGCATTCTTATATTTACAATAAAAGGCACATGAAATCAGTATAAACAGCCTCGTCAGAAATTAAACTTAATTCTTAAAACAGTCAAGGTCAATACTTATTAAACTTATCTGTATCTTTATCTAAACTACTGTTTACACAAAAACATGGAATTAGGTCTCTGAAGGCATCAGAACAGATCCCTGCTTTTAGTCAGGCATTCTGACCTTCTTGGGTTCTGAGACATTCAAATGGTGGCTTTTACCCCTGAGTTCAAGATATACATTAACAGTATTCATCTTATATAGGAATAACCAAAGACAGCATCCAAACAGAATAATCAGCACTTTAACTTTCCATATTGTTTCGAGAAAAATAACTCAGGAAACTGCAAGAACATATCTGACTTCTGCTAGCCCAAGAAGTAACAATACCACGAGGCACTAGCCAAACAAGCATCTACTTTCCATCGTATAATTTGTTCCTCTAGTACCCCACTCCTGAGGTACCATAATGTGTTAGTCCAGGTAGACTAGAGGAACAAATTTCATAGACATGCATATGGATATAAGGAAAGGGTTTATATACAAAAGAATGGAACACTGAGAAACATCCCAACCCAGCCCAGTTCAAAGTCATGAGTCTGATATTAACTCATATGCCCAATACCAGTCTATAATGTCTCCTTCCAACTCACAAAGTCACAGGTCAGTGGGTGCAGCATCCCCACTCTGGCAGGGGTCTCCCCATGGCTCCTCGATTCCAGGGCTCAGGATTCATCAACAGCATCCAGTGGTGGCAGAAGCAACTCATCAATGACAGGGGTCTCCACATGGTCTCTCCAGCTTCAGAGGTCCGGCTCCATCAAGGCAAAGCTGTGTGGCTTCTCCTCCAGATCCTTCAGCTTCTCAGGTGCTGCCATCTTGCCTTGTCCATGATTAATTGTCTCTGAGACTAACTCCTATCATGCATTTTTTTTAAAAGTATATGTCTTTATGATTCTTGGCTTTCTGGTTCTCTTCCTACAAATCTAATGTGGCTATTTTTCATCCCTGTGCCTCTCAACATGGGTCTTCCTCAGTATGCTCCCCTCTAGTCTTCTCTCCGATCTTCATACTGTTCCACATATATGACATGCACTTTTATCTCCGGTCACCTGGATGCTGGCATTACCTCTCAAGATGTCTAAGGTAAAGTTCACTCTTTCCTCTCACATGCATAACTAATGTGTTAAGAGGAAAACCATGAGGCACAGTAGCACAATACAGTAGTCACATTGTCAAAGGGGAATCAGGTCTCTCTTTTTTATAATTGAAAAGTTAGAAGCTGTTAGGTAAACTATTTCCCATCCACTGTGTTAGAATGCTCCTTAAAAACAAAGAGGGTATTCTTCCATTTTTCTGGCAAAGTGAACAGTAAGTAGTCTGGCTCCCCAAGCTTAGAATCTTCCAACCACCTCCAGGTCCTAACTCATCATTGCAAATTCCTACCTTGGCCACATCCATCTTTCTATTCCTCTTTTTTTCCCCCTTTCTCATAACCATTAGTATCACTTCCTGTCCCCCAACTTGTCCTAATGTCTACTTCCAAGAGTATGAGCCAGTGATTACAGGTTCTCTAAATTTTCAGAAACGGTATGCAAAAATGTTATGTCCTCCGAATGTGAATATTCTTCTGGGGTGAAGATCTGACGATTCTGTCTGATTTTCAAAATGAGTCTATGACAGCTTCATGTCTCTGAAGCTAAGAACGAGTCAGCTTCACCTCCCTTTCATCCACTCTGCTTATTGTTTCCATACCAAAACACTACATTAAATACCAGGCCTTACTATGAGATAAATTCCAAACTAACTTATCAGACAAGCCCATTCTGTCTACCTCCAAGCTCATTGGTCACTATACATGCTATACAGGAACGCTAGTGGCACAGTGACTATGTGTAGAGTTGCTAACTGCAAGATCAGCAGCTCAAAACCAACAGCCACTGCACAGGAAAAAGATGGGCTTTTTACTCCCAGAGAGAGTTAAAGAAACTCACAGGGACGGTTCTACCCTCTTCTTGAGGGCTGTTATGAGTAAGAATTGAGACTCTGGCCGGGAGTTTGTCTTTATGCAAGCTAACAAACTGGCTTCTCTTTCTCTCTAGAGCGTAATCTGCACTTTACCACTCATGCATTTGACACGTGATCATGGATGGCAATCAAATACATGTCAGGCATGGGGTTGGGGGACAGAACAGGTGATTATTTCTGTCCTTGTGAAGCTTACTTTGGTAATACGTGAAGGCTTGAGGAGGGAAGACTAACCATAAACAGTAGCCATACAACATAAGTATATAAAGTATGAAGACTAGAGAAAAGTGATGGGGCGTGTTGGGGAAGTGAGGAGGGGAAGAGTATAGGTAATCTGAAAGTGGGTCAGGAGAGGCTGTATACTGAGAAGGCGACAGTTAAGCAAAGACTCAACCGAATTGTAAATTTAGCCATTTGAATATATTGTAGAAGTGGGTAATTGCAAAGATTCAGACATGTGACAATTAAAGCCCACAACAGCGAATAGGTAGACCATGATTTAGCACTGTGTCACACACTGTCTTGAGTTTTCATTGTTAAACTTCTCACTCTTGTCTTTTGGCTTAGGCTGAAGCATCTCATAGCATTTAATACTTCTTTTTGTCCTTTCCCAGAGAACCCAGGAACGTACTCACATGGGTAAATATTTAGCAGATACTGGACCTATAAAAAACACTATTTCAGACCAATCTTTATCTTAGGTCATGGTGTATTTCTCATACCATTGCTCCCTTTCTGCTTTAAAGCAACAACATGAAACTGGAACATTGAGATTTGAGGACTTAATGGAGTTTTGTTCCTTTGTCTGGCTGATGCCTGTGAAGCCTGACCTGTCAACTTCTAGTCTTTAAGATCCTATGGAAGCTTTAGTGACAAGCTTCCACTTTGCTAATGATTTTATGATCTTGTTACACTTTGTAATTGCTTAAATTGCTTTCTAATTAGCGGCTTTAAAGGGCTCTGCTTTTTCAGTGCTGAAAGCAGTGTGTGTGTTAGCTTAAAATATGGCCACCAGTGTTCCTTTTGAGACAATGACTAGTATAAGGAGAAACCATTATGTAGTTATGGAGATTTCGTCAATCATTTCTGGAACTCAGGCTGATTTCACAAATGTAGACACTTCAATGGTTTGTGGGCTCCATGGCATTATGTAAAGTCAAATCTCTCCTGGATTTCATGTACTGAGAATTCTTTCATGAACTTTGTAGTTCTGTTTAGTTCTGAACCCTTTCACAAGTCAATCAGCTGTGTTTGCATTTATATACAGTTTCAGAAAGAAAGACTGGCCTCTTCAGAAAGACAGAGTAGTTATGCAACCACTGGGAAAAACAGTGTGATAACTTGCTAACTGTCATGGAGGGTGAAGGTAGGATGGTATAATACAATTGTTAGGCACATTTCTATTTCTGGCAACATAGAAGTGTAAAAACAGTGCTACATGAGGTGTAAGAAAACCAAGTGAATACAATATATTGGCGGACATAAAAGCAAACAGATCCCCAGCTATAAGGAAGGATGAGCAACTTTAAAATAATTGAACTGCATCTTGCCCTTCTGGTGGTACTAGACTTACAGACCAAATGCAGATAAAGCAAATGATAGAACTGTACATAAAAAAGAAAAGTCTTCAGCTATATTAGTTTTAAATAAATGGGAATTATGAAGAGCTGAAGTCAAAATGGTGCTTATGACTTGCCATAGTGGTAGATAAGATGGGGTGGACATTGAACCTGTTTCAAAACAGATAATCTGGCTTTGGACTCCCAAAGGAGAAAAGCGAAAAGAGATGTCAAGTCAAACTAGAGTTCTGGAAAAGTTGTTTCCTTGTTGGGAAAGTGATCCCTACATTTCTTGCCACAAGCTCAGGAAAATAAAGAAGTCTGTCTCTGCTGAGGGCTCTGGGCAGAGAAACAAAGATGTCTAGGGGAAAAAAAAGTCCCACTGCTATTCATAGTGCTTTCAATGACTAATTCCTCAGAATTGGATAGCCTAGTTCTTCTCTGTAGTCTGTTTTTAGTGTAGAAGCTGCCCTGGAACCTGTTTACCTTATGTGGCCTGTGAGTATCTAACACACCGGACAAACTGAAAGTCAGGTGATGAAAAAGAAAGTTGACTGGTGCATTTGAATTATGGGATGGCAAGGAATACTGGATGTACCATACACTGCCAGAAAAACAAGGAAATCAGTCTCAGAATAAGTACCACCAGAATGCTCCTGAGAAGTAAGAATGGTGAAATTATGTCTCAGATACTTTGGACATGTCATTAGGGGAGACCAGTTCCTGGAAAAGAACATCATGCTTGGTAAAGTAAATGGGCCGCAAATGAATAAACAGACCAACAAGCAAATAAGTAAATGAGCCTCAAGGAGATGGAGGGACACAGTGGTTACATTGGGCTCAAACAAAACCACCACTGCGAAGATGGGGCCAACCCAGGAAGGTTTCCTCCTGTTGTACATTGGATGTCACAAGTCAGAACCACCAGGATGGCACTTCCCAGCAATGACTGTGGAAAGCAAAGCAAAAGCCCCAATGTATGCTATGTGCCAATCCACAGTCCAAACTGCTGTGATTAGCAGAGGGCGTACCAAAAGTGCAATCACTAAAGTAGTCAGGAAAATATGAGTGTGATCTTCTGGAAGACAAATGAGGAAATCACTAAAACAAATTGTCAATGCAAGGAATCAAGTCAGCGGCTCTCAACCTGTGGGTTGCAACCCCTTTAAGGGTCACACAATGCTTTCATAACCCAATTTCTAACAGTAGCAAATTGATAGTTACATAGTAGCAACGACAATAGTTTTATGGTTGGGTGTCACCACCACATGAGGAACTGAATTAAATGGTGGTGGCATTAGGAAAAAGCAAATGTAAAACTTACCTACTATGGCATTTTCAGAACCCAGGACATGTATAACTCGTGGGAGAAAAATCAACCTTCAGAGAGGATGAGCTCACAAAGACATGAATAAATGACAGGAAATTATACCCCATAACAAAATGGGTAAACACACAGACATGAGGGGAATTCCCATAATAACTTGATGTGATGAAACTTTTTGATGATAATTGTGAAATATTAATGAGATAGATATAAGAAGCTATCATTAAAAAGGTAGTCTTACAATTCATTTCCTTCAAAATGTAAACACGGTCATTGTAATTTTTAAATGTTATGAATTAAAAATTAAGTTAAAAATTCTATGAATGGGTGCACCATTACATAACACTGAACAAAGAAATTCTTCATGGAATTTACCAATGAAAAAGTACTCCTAAAAATTATTAAGAAAGCAGCATAAAGAAACATAGAGGAAATTAGAACTTTAAATCAATAATACAAAGGATGGGATAAACAGTCCATTTACATTTGATGGAGAATGTAGAGCAGAGATTAATTGTATGAACACTAACAGGGTGAGATTAAATGTTTTTAGCTTTGCAATCCATACAATCTGCCACATGTACTCAACTTTTCCATTGTGGTGTAAAACTAATCATAGGCAATACACAAGCCATGTGACTAAGAAGTAGGCTTCATAATGATCACAGGAAACTAGTGTCTGTACCTACATTTCTCCTAGTATTATCAGCCCACCAACCCCCCAAGTCCCATACTCTCTTGCTTATCTGATGGAGGATGCTTCTAAAGCCCCATACTCTATTGTTTATCTTAATGGCCTTGCTACCACCTTCCTGAGATACAACGTCCCGAATAATTAAGTTTAAAGGGCACTTTTAGTACTAGGGAGGGGCCTGTTACAGTTTGAGTTTCTAACACACTAAAACATGAATATGTTTATTTCTAGGTTTTCATTAACAGCAGACTAACTCTGCTTCTATCATAACTTTTATCATAACAGCAGCAACTTCTGTCTGCTTCTGTCACAACAGGAGACTCACCTCTTCTATTGTAATTACTAAACCAGTGAAAATATTAAAAGTTAATTTTTTAAAAATCATTAAAACCATTAGAAATTAGAAAAGCAAAGAAAAAAGTAAAATAATATGTGGAAAGCAAAACATAAGAGGCAGAAATAAATTTAAATAAAGTTCAAGTCATATCTGACTTGGATACATTGGACTCCCATTTAAAAACACAGAGGCTCTTTTAGATAGTCAAACAGGGATCAGGGTGTCCACTGGGCATGCTCCAAAATTCAGGCTCTGAGCAAGGAAGGGGTGGTATGCCTAGGCAGTACCCCTGGGTGGGCCCCAATCTGAGCCAGGTGAGTTTCATTCTGCCAATGGGGTCAACCAGTACCATCAACCACACCTCCCAGGGGAGAGCCTGAAAAAGCCAGAAAACAAAACCCTTGTGCCTGTTTTCTTTTTCCTGAGCTGCTCTTGCAGGTCATGGAGGGGTTTCCTCTGGTCTCAGGTGTGAGTGCCCAGATTAGGACCTGTGTGAAACTCGAAATAACTTCTGTCCTTTATAAAACTGACTTGGATCACAAACCAGGCTTCAATGTATTTCCACTCAAGAAACCCAACAGTTCTTAAATCAAGTTATAAGCTATTTACATTGTGACATTAAAACGGGGGTGCAGGTTGGACCTCCACTCAAATACTTTCTCAGTGCAAGAACACTTTGTTCTATTAAGCTGGCCATTCCAGGATGCTCATCTTCCTCACAGAATGACCAGAGACAAATGTATGCATAAGCAAATGTGGTTAAGAAAGCTGATGGTGCCCAGCCATCAAAGATATAGTGTGTGGGATCTTAAAGGCTTGAAATTAAACAAGTGGCCATCGAGTTCAGAAGCAACAAAGCCCACATGGAAGAAGAACACCAGTCTGTGTGACCATGAGGTGTTAGAAGGGATCAGGTATCAGGCATCAAAGAACTAAAAATTATATCATTATAAATGAGGGGGAGTACAGATTGGGAACCCAAAGCCCATCTGTAGGTGAAGTGACATTCCCTTACAGAAGGGTCAGGGGAGAAGATGAGCCAGTCAGGGTACAGTGTGGCATCAATGAAATATGCAATATTTCTTTAGTTCTTAAAGGCTTCCTCCCACACTCTACTGCACAATTCTACTGCACAAATCTGGCAAGACCAGATGTACACTGGTACAGATAGGAACCAGAAACATAAGGAATCCAGGACAGATGATTCCTTCAGGACCAGTAGTGAGACTGTCAAAACTGGGAGGGTGGCGGGAAGGTAGAGTAGAAAGGGGGAACTGGTTACAAAGATCTACATATGGCCTTCTCCCTGGCATATGGACAACAGGAAAGTGGGTGAAGGGAGATACCAGACAGTGTAGGATGTGAAAATAAAATAATTTATAAATTATCAAGAATTCATGGGGTGGAGGGACTGGGAAGGAGGGGAAATATGAGGAGCTAATACCAGGGGCTTAAGTGAAAAGAAACTGTTTTGGGAATGATGATGGCAACAAGTGTACAAATGTGCTTTGCATACAATGGATGGATGGATGGATGGATGGTGATGGGAGAGTTTTATGAGGCCCCAATAAAATGATTTTTAAAAAAGGGGGGATGCAGGAGGTATGGGCCACACCAAGTGACCACTTGAATGGGTGACACCAAATGACAATGTTTTTGTGAAGTTTTAGAAATGAAATCTATTATTTTTGAATAAATATATTCTGGTAGATATACCAACAACATACCTTATGGTAAACCCAGCTAACACTAAAGTATATCAATATATAGGTGGTGCCTGGGTTACAAGCAAGCACCTTTCTTTAAATCGAATCTGTTGGTAAGTCAGAGCAGATACACACTGTTGTTGTTATTGTTAGGTCCCATCAATTGGCTCCACCCATAGCAACCCCATGACAACAGAATGAAGTGCTGCATGGCCATCCATGCAATTGTTCCTATGCCTATGAGTCCCTGTTGCAGCCACATGTCCATCTATCTCCTTGAGGGCTTTCCTTTTTTTACCCCTGCCCTTCAAATTTTGCAAGCATGATGTCCTTCTGAGGGACTGGTCTCTCCTGATAGTATGTCCAACATATGCAAGATTCAACAACTTGTCACCCTTGTCTCTAAGGAGCATTCTGGCCCTATTTCTTCCAACACAAATTAGTTTATTCTTGTAGCAGTCCATGGTACTTTCAATAGTCTTCTCCAGCACCATAATTCAAATGTGTAGATTCTTTTTCCGTCTTCTATTCAATGTCCGATCTTCACATGGTTATGAGGCAATGGGACATGCCATGACTTGGGTCAGGAGCAACTTAACCTCAAAGCATCTATGCATCCTTGGTTTTCAATACTCCAAGGATGTATTAAGCAGCAGATTTACATAAAGCAATGCTCCTTTGGTCTCTTGACTACTGCTTCCATGAACATTGATTGTGGATCCAAGGAGAACAAAATCCTTACCAACATCGGCCCTTTCCCTATTTATCATGTTACCTATTGGTCCAGTTGTGAGGAAGTTTTAGTTTTCTTTACCTTATCTTGAATTGCAATTCATGAAGGCTGCAAATCTTGGTCTTCATCAGCAAGCACTGTAAAGCTTCCTCACATTCAACGAGGAGGGTTGTGTCACCTGCATTCTGCTGGCTATTAATAAGTCTTCCCCCAATCCAGATGTCATGCTCTTCTTTATATAAACCAGCTTCTCTGAACATTTGCTCAGTATTCAGAGGGATAAGTATGGTGAAATGATCCATCCCTGACACACATCCTTCCTGATTTTAAATCATTCAGCATTCTCTTGTTCTGCTTGCACAACTGCCTCTTGATCCATCTACAAGTTCCCGATGAGCACAATGAAGTGTTCCACAATTCCCATTTTTCTCAATGCTATCCACAGTTTATTATATCTACACAGTCTAATGGCCTGCCATAGTCAATTAAACACAAATAAATATCTCTCTGGTATTCTCTGCTGTCAATCAAGATCCATGTGACATCAGCAATGATATTCTTTGTTCCATTCACTCTTCTGAAACCAGTCTGAACTTGTGGCACTTCCCTGTCAATATATTGCTGCAACTACTGTTGAAGATTTTCAGCAAACTTTTACTTGTGTGTGAAATTGGTGATACTGTTCTGTCGTTTGAGCCTTCCGTTGGGTCACCTTGCTTCGGCATGGGGACAAATATAGATCTCTTTCAGTCAGCAGGCCAAGTAGCTGTCTTCCCAATATCTTGACATTGGGGGCTTCCAGTGCTTCATCAGCTTATTGAAACGCCTCAGTTGGTGTTCTATCAGTTCCTGGAACCTTGTTTTTAACTAATGCATTCAGTGTCACTTGACTTTCTTTAGTACCATTAGCTCTTGATCATTTGCTAAGCCCTGATATGGTGGAATGTTGACTAGTTCTTCTTGATACAGTGACACTGTATTTTGTCCATCTTCTCCTGACACTTCCTTCATCATGGAATATTTTGGCCAGAGAAACTTTTAAGATTGCAACTCAAGACTTGAATTGTTTTCTTGGGTTCTTTCAGTTTCATATATTCTGAGTGTGTTTCCTTTTGGTTTTCTAATTTTAGTTCTTTGCAAATTGTATCATTATAGTTGGATTTGTCTTCTCAAACTTCCCTTTGAAATTTTCTATTCAGCCCTTAGACTTCATCCTTTCTTTCATTTGCTGCAGTTATCCTATGATTAAAATCAAGTTTTGGAGTCTGTTACAATATCCACTTTGGTCTTTTCTTTCTTTCCTGGATCTTTAGTGATATTTTGCTTTCTTCAAGAATGATGGTCTTGATGTCCTCTCCTAGCTCATCAGATCTTCTGTCATTAAGGTTCATTGCAGCAATTCTCTCCTTGAGATGACCTTGAAATTTCCATGAGATTGACCCTATTTTGGCTCCATTGGACTTGCTTTAATTTTCCTCAGTTTTACCCTGAATTTACATATGAGCAAGTGATGGTCCATTCCACAGTGGTCTCCTGGCCTAGTTTTAGCTGCTGGTATTGAGCTTCTTTACTGTGTCTTCCCACAGATGTAGTCATTTTGATTTCTGTGTATTCCATGTAGGGAAGTCCTTGTGCATAGTTCCCTTCTGTGTTTTAAAAAAATGTATGTGCTATAAACAAGTTATTGGTTTTGCAAAATCCTATCATGCAATCTCTAGCTTCATTTCTATCACAACTCCATATTTTACAAGTATTATTCCTTACTCTGTTTCCAAATTTTGCACTTCAATCACCAATAACTATCAATACATCTTGATTGCATGTTTGATCAATTTCCAATTGAAATTTTGGTAGAATTCTTTGATTTCTTCATCACAAACTTTTGTAGTGGGTGCATAAATTTAAATAATAGTTGTATTGATTGGGTTTCCTTGAAGCCAGAGATATATAATCCTATCACAGACAGCATTGTATTTCATTAATTTTACAATGTTCTCTTTAATAATAATGTAACATCATTCCTCTTGATTTTGCTATTCTTGGCATAGTAAATCATCTGATTTTTTTCGTATTTGAAATGGCTACTAGTAATCCATTTAAACTCACTAATGCCTAGGATATCAATCTTTATGGGTTCCACTTAGTTTTTGACCACTTCCAATTTTCTTAGATTCATACTTTGCACATTCCAAGTTGCAATCATTCATAGATTTTTGACACTGTTTCTCCTTACCTTGAGTTGAGCCTCATCAGCTAATGAAAATTCTGAAGGCTCCACTTTCACAGGCTTTATCCACTCATATCACCATGGTCAACTCTACTGTGACATCAGCTCCTCCTCAGTCAAAATTTGAGTGTCTTCAGAGCTAACATGCGCATCCTCCAACACTGTCTTCTACAAGACAGTTCTATTCATCAAGTCTTCAGTATCTGAGCATGTTTGGGAGCTACGGATAAGGTTTTCAGCGGTTCCTTCCTTCAAAGTGGGGAGCTAAGTCCTTCTTCATTATCTATTCTTCATCTGGAAGGTCCACTGACACCTGCTCACTTGGGTGACCCTGATGGCATTAGAAATACCAGTGACATAGCTTCCAGTTTCCCTGTAACACACAAGCCTCCACAGTATGGAAAATTGATAGACAAGTGGCAGCAGGTAAAATACATACTAGATACTAAGACACACAGGTGTCATTAAATAAGAACTCTGTGTACCTGTTCTTATATAATGTCAGCTGGTCAAATGTGTGTCTTAGTATCTAGTATATAGTTTACTTTACTCTGCCTATTAAAAGGAGCCCTATTGGTGATGTCAGATAAGCAATGGATAATTGCAAGGTGGGTAGTTTAAACCCACCAACCATGCTGAAAGACAGAGATCAGACTTTCTGTTCCAATAAAGATTCATGACCTGGGAAATAGGGATGTTCTGAGTCAGCATTGAGTCAAAGAGAATGGGTTATACACATAAAATATCCAAGAAACTGTTATCACCTAACATACCCAAGAAACATTTTCAAATGCACTAAAGCATCTGAAATAAAATTATCCAGAAATAAGAAAGAACTCATGCTCCATTGAAGTCTTGCATAGGCAAAGGGCATCTATGAGGTAATATTATCACAACATTAGTAGCTGGATGATGCAGGAGATGAAGGAGACATGGCTGCTATCAAAGATGATGAGTCTGGTATTGGAGAGGATGGACCTGGTGCTGCAAAGTCAGGACTTGATTCTGCTGCTGGGGAGGAGAGGGTACTACTTGGGTCCTCTTGAAGTTATCAAGAGAGATTTGTATAGAAATTTCCTTTTCCTTGTCCTAAAAGGCCTTGGAGCAGGGGAGGCCCTCTGTACTATGTAAACTTGTTCTAACTTTGCAACAATTGAACCAATAACTACTTCAACAAATTCTTCATCACAACAGTTTCCACTGGAAGTTTTTATATCATTGAAAAGAAATTGAGACTTTTCAGGTGCTAAAACCAAAACAACCAGCAAGCAAATCCAGGTGGCTATCAAGTTGATCCCAACTCCTGGTGACCTTATTGTTCCTAGACTTTAAATCTTTATTAGTGCAGACAGCCATCTTTCTTCTGAAGAGCAGCAAGTGGTTTCAAATTGCTGATTATGCAATTTCAGCTCAGTGTGTAGCCTGCTACACCAGTAGGGCTCCTTGAACTAAAAAAAAAAATCCCACTGTGATAGAGTTGAGTAGAATGCAGTGGGTAAATCTGCTGCACAAGATTTCTTTAGAGTGTTGAAAAGCAATCGTATTATTTTTAGGACTCAGGTGCACCTGATGCAAGCCATGATATTTTCAGTTGTTGGGGAAATTGAACATTAGGATGATCCAAGAAGAATTGATGTGTTTGAATTGTGGTGCTGGAGAAGAATGTGGAAAATACCATGGATTGCTAAAAAGACAAATAACTCTGTCTTGGAAGAAGTACAATCAAAATGATCCTTAAAAGAAAGGATAGCATGACTTTGTATTACATACTGTGGACATTGTGTTAGTCTGGGTAGACTAGGAAAACAAACCCTTAGAAAGCCTTGTGTGTATAAGAAAGAGTTTTATATACAAGAGCAACTGTACATTAAGAAAACATCCCAACCCAGTCCAATCCAAGATCATAAGACCTATATTAGCCTGTATGTCTGATATCAATCTATAAAGTCCTCTTTGGACTCAGGAAACACATGCAATAAAGTCAAATGAAGAACAATCACAAGCCAGTAGGTAGAAAGTCTTTGGATCCAGCAGCATTGTAAGCATCTCTGCACTGACAGAAGTCTCTCTGTAGTTTCTCTGGTCAGAGTTCTGATAGCATCAGGGTAGGTCCATTTGGTTTCTCTTCGGGGCTGTCTTGCAGGAAGTCAGCCTTGTCAATCAAGTGTCTCTAAGCGAATCTTATCAGTATAAAGTCTCCAAGGAAGTGAACTGAGAAAGACAGTGTCTCCTGCCTCCAAGAAGGAATCACCACATTTCCCAGAATTCTCAAGAGAAGGCCATGCCCACATAGAAATCTCATTGGTTAGCTCTAGATTGACAGACTAGACTCCACCCCTACATTCTTGATCCTCAAATTGACACCAGATGAGGTGACTGCCACAGACATCTTATTAGGAGAGACCAGTCCCTGGAGAAGGACACCATATTTGGCAAAGTAGTGGGACAGGGTAAAAGAGGAAGGCCTTCAATAACTTGCTTGACACCATGGCTATAACAATGGACTCAAACACAGGACAATCGTGAGAATGGTGCAGGACGAGGAGTAGAGTGTTGCAACCTTCTAAATGGCACCCAATACCAACAACAGTAAGTCAATTCCAACTCATAGTTACCCAGTAGGGCAGGAAGAACAGTCCCTGTGACTTTCTGTGATTGTAGCTCTTCATGAGAGTAGAAAGTGTCCTCTTTGTCCCTCAGAGTGGCTGGTGGTTTCAAACAACTAACTAACCTTACTGCTAGCAGCCCAATGTGCAAACACTATCCACCAGAGCTCCTTAAGTGGGTGATGAGGCTAATAAACACATCACACTAATTTTGATGGTATAATCGATTTATCACTAACATTTCCATCTCAATCATTAAGTTCCTGCCTTACTGTAGTGGTAATTGTAGTTCTTGTCCGGACAGGGTGTGTTAATCCAGGTAGACTAGAGAAACAAATTCACAAACACGCATATGTATATATAAGTAGAGGTTTATGTACAAGAGGAATGGAACATTGAGGAAGCATCCCAACCCAGTCCAGTCCAAGTTCACAAGTCTGATATTAACCCATATGTCCGATACCAGTCTATAAAGTCTTCTTCAGATTCATGAGGCACATCCAATGACACCAGAACAATAAGGCTAGTGGGTGCAGAGTCTTGTATATCCAGTGGTAGTAGAAGTATTTCAGTGCTGTCAGGGGTTTCTCTACTATGTCAGGCAGGGTTCTCTTAGAGAAATAAAACCAGGACAATAGTAATTCTTTTTATATATTTATATAGAGAGAAGGGTATATAAGATAAGAAAGAAACAGTTAACTATCTATAAAGCAGTACAAATTGCTTGGTGCAACTCACTTGCATGAGACAGCTCGAAGACTGGCAGTCCTTCAAGTCTGGAGGGCCACTGAGTAGTCCTCTGTAGAGCAATCCAGGTTATCTGGTCACAGGCAGCAAACAGCAGAGCGGGTCACCAACAGTCAGCCAGATGACAGAGTCCAACAGTTCCCAGCTCAAGAGAGGTATATCCCAGGAGCATGGCAAAGTAGGGCTTGAAGGAACCACAACTCACAGCTCCACAGTCCACGATTAGGTGTCCCATGGATAGTGTTGCTTGGACGTCGAGGCACAGGACGAACAAGGCAGCTGTCTGGTCCAAAGATCTGAAAACAAGAGAGAAGGCAGGACTTGCTGAGTCCTTCCTATCTCTGCCCTTCAATTTATCCCATGTGTTCATTGGCCGTGCCGTCACAACAGACCCACCGATCTTCTGTGGCCATGTTGGCATAACAAACCTACCCATCATATCTATCTTCTCAAGCCTCTTAGCATTGGCAGGGGTCTCTATGTGACTTCCAGCTTCAGAGATCTGGTTCATTCAGGGTAGGCCCATGTGACTTCTCCTCCAGGATGTCTCACAGGGAGCCTGCCTTGTGTCTTGTCAACGGAGTGGCTCCAAGGGACTGGGTCATAAGTCTCTCATCTTCAATATCACCATATTTCCCAGAATTCTCAGGAGAGAGCCATGCCCACACAGAGGTCTGTCTCCTTGGCTATCTCCAGATTGACAGGCTAATCACCACCCCTACATTCCAATTCTGAAATTGACACACGAGTACATGACTGCCACACGGGGTCTCTCAAACATCCCATTGTTCTCACTTTATCTTTTAAATCTTTTCCATCATTGACTGACTGTAGCTGAATGCTACATGTTCCAATGGCTGAGAGTGTTTCTCCTCTTTCCATTTGCTTTATTTTTCCATTTTCCTCTCCACCATTGCCATTTTATTTTGTTTCATGCGTCACAAGCACTTGCCCAGATTTACGCTTTGAAAGCAAGATCACAGAGTAGACAAAAGGAAAACATCAGCCAAATCCAAAGTTACACAATCAACACAGTGCTAAACAGCAACACGTTCCCATTTAAGAGGCAGACAGCATTCTCCTCCCTGCTGCTGGCGAACCTTGAGAGCCCAGCTTGTTTTCATGAGTATGACTGAGTAATGTTTGCCTTTCCCATTACAATCCATTGCATTCAGCTCAACATTTTAATAGGTGTTATGGCCATCTATTCTTTAGTGTGTGTAAATTAGATGCCTTAACTCTGGGCTCATTATATTTATGAAGCTAGACTCTAAGATAAGTTCTTTTTCTTTTGAACCTTAAAATTCCATCCAGTCATAGATCTTGGTGGCACAGCCAGGTAAGAGTTGGACTGCTATCAACGAAGTCAGCAGTTCAAATTCACCAGCCTCTCTGAGGCAGAAAGATGAGGCTATATGTGTCTGTAAGTATTTACAGCATCGGAAACTCTATGTAGAGAGTTGTGAATCAGGACAGACTAGAGAGCTGTGGGTAGGGAGGAGCTCCAAAGCTGTCATTATTACCCGACTACAAAAATACTTCAAATCCTGCAGCTTTCTGGGCATTATTTACAACACTGTGGTAATTGGCATTTATATCAATACCTATATCAATACCCTTTTTGTATGAAAAATAATTAAAGGAAAGAGGAGAAAATTCAAAAGGATTCCAGTCAGTTTTTAATAATGCTGTAATTTGGAATGTATTTCATTGTAAAAAGAGTACACTAAATTCACCCATTCATATTCACATAATCTGAGGTATTACATTTAAGCAATTTACAACTATATTTATCACATCTTATTCTATGTCAGGATTCTCTACGATCTAGAATGGGTGGAGGTCCGCTAGATGGGGTGTAGGAATCAATGGGTAAAATTGGGGACATCATGAACTACCATACTGGATGACATCAGCCTCATAATACCACGGAGTCACACCTAAAACTTAACAACACAGATGATTTAGAAGTAAAAGAATGGAAATGATATACAAGGAAATGATCATCTGAAAGATGTGTAACAACATTTTCAGATGAAATAAACTTTAAGGCAGTAATATTTGGCATACAAGTATATACAGTTAAAAAGAAAATTAAAGGTTTTCATGTATTTTTTCCTTCACAATTTTAAACTTATGCATCCAGCAACATAGCCCAAATTGAGACATCCCCAAATTCGACAGAATGACCAAGATGTGTAGAATGAATTCTTTCACAAAGACCTTGCAAGCTGGTGGTGTCTTTACAGACTCTATTGTAGGAGCTGTTTGTTAGGAGTTTCCTTTTCTCTTGGTTCAGAAAGGGCTATTTGGGTGCTAGGAAATGGATGGACAAATAAAGCCTAAGCAAGATGAATGCAGTCCCGGGTGTTCACAGGTGTGCTTACTTGCATGCCATCCCCACCTGAGAGACGGAAAAAGTCAACTTCAATGACTTAAAAAAAATTTGTTGATTATTTCCAAAGACCCGGCACTATTTTAAGCATTGTTCACCCATTAACTCTGTATCAGTTGCATACAGATGAACCCAAATTAGCATCTTACACATCATTTTCCTCTCATAGTTTCTATGGGACAGCAATTTGAGCCTGGCTTAGGTGGACACTCTGCATCTCTCCCATGACGGTAATCGAAGCGACAATCAGAATTGTCATCTCCTCTCTCGGCTCAACAGAGGAAGAGTCTGCTCCCACAGCCATCTGGTTGTTGGCAGAATTCAGTTCCTTGTGGTTGCTGCACTGAGGGCCTCCGTTCTTAGCTGCCTGTGAGCTGGAGGCTGCTCTCAACTTCTTGCCAGGAGGCCTCTCCTTCCAGCAGCTGATGGCACAGCACAAGGGAGAGCTTGTAGAAATGATCACGTCAGCAAGTGGAAGGAGCTGGAGCTCAATCATTTATGTAGGTGAAGACAGACTAGCCATCTTTACATAGATGAGCAGAGGACTGAATGCATCCCCTCAGTTAATCGAGGTATTTGGTAGGAGGGTTGGAAGGGTGGTAGCTGTGTGCAATAGGAGTCATAGTCTTTGAAATGGGATGATCTGGTAGGCACTTTGAAGGAAACTTTCAGATATCTCGACTTCAAATCAGAGGGAAAAGAGCAACAGTTTACATGAAGGTGGAACACACCCACTAATGAAAGTGCTTTATATAGCCAATGAAAGAAGCCACAGCTCTATGGAGCCTATGGCAGAAAGTCTGGAGAACTGTGTGCAGCCAGGTCTGGACTACTACTCAACAACCCACACCTCTAAATGGGGCAACTGGGAATATTAAGACTTTATTTTTCCATCCCAATTTCCAAGAGTATAGAGTGAAGGCATTTCTTTATACTTAGGTCAATATCTTCCTTTTAAAGAAATAGCCCAAAAAAACCTCTGTGAATATTAGGAAACACACTAGTCTTAAATATAATATACAAATAAGGAAAGAGCCACCAGGTCACTTCTGAGCTCCTCTGACTGCATCAGGGGTGATGATCATGTAGCACCCTACCAGCTCAAGGATGATGCTTCTCAGGCAGGTTCTGAGCAAACATGTCCCTAGTCTGTAACCTTCATTACCCTATGCTGACACCAACCCTCCACCCCCAGCATTCTACTTCTCCGCAGTAATGGCCACACCAGGCTTGCACACAACAGTCATCATGACGGGCTTCATTAGAGAACAAAATGTAAGGATATTGTGCCTCTTCTCAGCCATGCTGGCTGGGATCTTGCTCTTGGATCCTTGGCCTGTCTGACACGAGTTCCCTTGGCCTCGGGTCTGCTTGGGCAAGTGTTACAAAGTTCCTTTCATTCTGATAAATGTTCACAGAGAACACCACTGCCAGCCAACCTTTGGCTGGAAGGTGCTCCACATTGCTCAATCTGTGGACTGGGAATCCACCAGTCCTGGCGCTGCTCCTCTCCACACAGGTGTCTTATCTTGGATGCACTTCTTTCCTGCGTCATCTCTCTTCTTGGCCGTGGACTTGTCCGTCCATGCCTCGCAGCTGGCTCATTGACTACACAGTGGAATGGTTAAACTAACCAAACTGTTCGATGGTGGGGTTCAACCCCACAACTACACAGATTTCCAGGAGTGCTGGTGCAATTAAGGAAGATAAGGATGACAGACAGTGGGGTCAGAGAAAGAGAGGGAAGATATTTTCCAATGGGTTTATATAGTCATGGGGCATGCAAGCCCTCTCAGTTATTTAGGAAGGCAGGCAGTTTCTTAACCTGAAATGTCCTTGAGCTCAATGAGGGAATAAGCCAAGACCAGTGATGGAGACAGAGTGTCAGATGGTGGTCAATGGGCATTTGAGTGGGGAGGACAATAAAACTTGTTTGTTCTCAGAGATAGGTAGCCATGGTTACACAAAGAGCAGCCATGCACTGTAGGAGGCATCTTTACTGTAGCACCATCATGGTGGATATTGTAGGGAAGATTGTGACTGGGAGTCATCGCTACCTCACAAATGGGAAGACCTTCCTCCACCAGAGTCAGTCTTCATAATCCTGTGATTATGAGCACATAGAATTTGGCTGCACATGTGCTCTTCCAGGCCCTCAGTTTCCCAGACACTCTTAGAGCTTTATAGACACACTATTATGCATGGTCCCATGCAATCATGTGACAGGAGTTACAAAGACCATGTATAAAAAAGCCATCCCACGTAACTTTACTTCACAATAACTAACAAATCACTTCCTAGGTGTTATAACTCCTGGTATGACTTCCTCCAATGTTTTAATGAACATTCCAAGGATGTCATTTTATTTACCTTGTCAAAAAGAGGTATATACTTTTTTTTATTATCAAGTACTAGAGGCTTAGGTCCTAAAACAGTTTATTTTCCTCTTTTGTCAAACCCAGAGAAAGCAGTTCAATGTTCCTCCCTGATGGCCTATTGTGCTATTTCTATTATTTCCCCACAATTCTCCATTTTTTACAAAAGTTAAATATTTCCCTGATATAATGCCCTAACACTCTTATGTCAGAATAAGCTATTATGGTACATAACCTATCAAAAAGATGTTTATTTGTTCATTTGTTTTCTTTTTACATCAATGATTAAAATTGGGTGCTTGCTAAGAAACCTAGAGCCATATTTATCAGACACAGATTTTCTTTTATTTTTCAAAAAACCATTTTAGTTTTTCCTTATGCCTAGATACTTTTCAGAGACCCTATCACTTTTAGCACTACAAGAAATTTGGGCTACTAGTATTGTAGTAGTGAAAATATACATTGATCTCAAAAACCAGGATTGTAGATTTTAAAAGGAGGAGGAAAACCTCAGGGAAACAAAAATGGAAAACCTTTCCCATTTTTTTACAACCCTTTAAATGATGTTTTTAAAATTGCTTCATCATCAGATAGGCTCTCTCCAAATTGTGGGAAAGATATCCTCACTTGTTCCAGGTTTAGCCCATCTTTTGGCTTCCAATTTCAGTAGGAAGAAAGAATCTTTTTCTGCCAGTCTCCAGATCAATCTTGGAAAGTATTATGAATGGCTCCCTAGGGCCACATACCCTTCCCAGACAAAGCAATAAGTCTAGAGATTTTGAATATTTTGATTGGCCATTCTGAGTCCTGCTACCCATCACCTTTCACCTCAGTTCCCATGATGGGAAAAGCAGAGGTGATTGACAGCCCAATGACATAAGGTAAAAGATGCTGAGGAGACAAAAAGGGAATAAATATTCATCTAATTCTTCCCAAAGACTACTCAATGCAAGAGATCTATAATAAGACTCTCACCACTTACTAGTTGGCTAAAGTCATCTAACCCCTTTGAGTCTCATCTTTTCTCCTTTGTAGTTCACTTGCAGAATTGCTGTGAGGTTGGAGATAATGCCAGTAAAGAGTTACTCACCTACTACTCTTCTTCTTACATGTCTGTCTCTGTTTATGTCGATAACTATGACCTTGAGTGGGTCTTCTCCAACACTGCTGCTCCGTGCATGGTGAAGGAGGCAATGCTCATCTGTCCTGCTCTCTTACACAACCCCAACTCTTGCAACTGTCCCCAAGCTGCCTGGGACTCTCTTCCTAATGTAACCCTTACAACCAACCTTATTAAATGATGCAGAGTTCTCTGCTCCATTCTTGGTCATCAGTTGGCTAGTCTACACTGTGCTAATGCTCCATCTTCTTGCTGACAGCTGCTGAGACAGAGTTAAAAGTAAGAGAAGTCAATTGGCATACATGAGAGGAAAAGGGAAACAATAGGGAAGAGAAAGTCAAGGTCTTAGATTGTGAAGCAGATCTGACAAACCCTTTGCCATCCCTACCAGTGGCTGCAGATCAAAAATTTCCCATTGTAGGCCTCCAAAATTTGGGGAAAATGGCTAGTTCCTTGTTCTACCATCCCGCTCTGTCACTGACCTGTAAACATCCAGCAGAGTGTGTCCTGAGTTCCCAGCCCTTTGTCCAATCAGGTCTTGACTGTAGGATGCCCAAAGAAGTATACAATCTTGACAGGAAAGTGAAAACAGCCCCTGAAGGAACAGCTGGAAGCTGCAAGTTAATCACACTTCTCCTAGCAGGGCAGTGAGTCCTCTCTTGAAGGAGTATCTAAGTGGTGTATTTCCAAGTATACTATACCCTTCAGGATACTGTATAATAAGAAATTTCTAGAAAATTACTTTCTGTTGCCATAGGGAGCAGTGTGATGGTGATAGAACTTTTCATTTCTTCTCAAACTACATGGCTTAGATGATAGCCTTACCCAAGGCCACCCCTATTCCCTCTATAAATGTCGCTTTGACTCCAACTCATGATGACTAAATGTGAGCCAGAATGGAAGCAGGCTCCATAAGATTTTTAAAAAGAGATTGTCATGTCTTTCTTCCATTGTGCTTCTGGGGTAGACTAGAGCTTCCAATTTTCTGATTAACAACCAACACAATAATTAATTTTACCAATAACTCTCCTCGTGCCCTTCAAACTATGGATCCTTCCAATTTAGCCAGTTTTTTCTTTGTCCACTATCAAGGGTATCCTTATACACTCTCTGAGCCTCCTTCTTGATTTTTCCTCGATCTTATCTAGCTAGGATCAAAAGGCTGGAGTCATTCTGGTGTCCTATGAAAATCCAGCAGTACATGGAACCAATAATCATTGGTGAATTTATGCCCATTGTACAAATTAAGATACTGAACCAAAATCAAGTGGATTTCAAGATAGAACAGGCAATGTTAAACCTGGGAAGAAATGAATACATTACAGGGTAAGCTCAAGGAAAATGAATTAACCTTGTCATCAAAAATAAGGGAGAAAATAATAAAGATTTAATAGACCCTAAAAAGAAATGAAGCCCTCAAACAAAATTAGCTCAGCACAGAAAATTATGTGGAACAAAGGAACACAGACACAGCAACAGCATAAACATACCGAAAAATGAATGTTAAAGAACAGTAATAGATCTGTGAAACACCTGGTGACATGGATGGACCTGCAGGCCTTCATGCTGAGAAGTAGATCAATCATAAGAGAACAAATATTTATTATGGAAGCGCTATTGTAAAAAAGCAAGGAAAGATTTTGTTACTTAATAAGCATTCTCCTTTGGTGACTGATGGAAAAGGAGACAAAGCCACCATATCAATTAACAAGTTTTATTGGGAAATGCATCCTGTAGGACTTCCCCAGATGGGAAGGAAAACCAAAAAAGCAGAGTAGAGAAAAAGAGCAAAAGGAGAGACTTTCAACAAGATGGTGACTGAGTAACCCACAACAGAGGAACTCTGCAGAAATCAGGGCAGGAGAGATCCTGAGAGGGAAACTCCACACTGCTGGGTCACAGGAGGCGCATCATAAAGA
>PVJH01031968.1:0-23165 GCA_004026705.1 Nesogale talazaci
TGGGCATCACTGCTCTCCGGTGGTGGGAGTAGGAGGCCCAGCCCCACTGCTGGAACTGAACCTCCGTCCCAGTGGGCCGCAGTCCCGCGCACAACCACTACGCCACCGGGGCTCAGCCCTAACAATTGATTTTATTGTACATAAAGTCCCCTGAAGTCAGAGCCCAACTCAGTATTAACTAACAACACAAAGAATCAAGAGATAGAAACTCAAGCCTGTTGTTTTTTCTTTTTTTTGTTTATTTTCTTTTTCTAATCAATCATTTTATTGGGTGGGCTCTTAGAAGTATTATGGCAATCCATCATTCAGTTGTATTAAGCACACTTGTACATATGTGACCATCAATATGAACAAAACATTTTCTTTCTACTTGAGCCCCCTGGTATCAGCTCTTCATTTTTCCCCTCCATCCCTCACCCTCCCTTATTGTTTTCCATCCTGACTTTTAATAGCTAAGACGTAAAATCCATATAATTATTTCAATATCTGCAACAAATGCATTAAACAAAAATTTTCAAGTCATTTTATTGGCTCTTAAAGCAAAGCAATTATCACAATCCATACATCTGTTATGTTCGAGCTTATTTGTACATATGTTGCCATCTTTTTCAAAACATTTTCTTTCCAGCTGAGCCCCGGTGGCGTAGTGGTTGTGCGCGGGACTGCGGCCCACTGGGTTGGAGGTTCAATTCCAGCTCCCAGGAGCAAAGGCTGGGCCTCCTACTCCCACCACCTGAGGGCAGTGATGTCTTAAAAAAAAAAAAAAAAACATTTTCTTTCCATTTGAACCCTTGGTATCAACTCATTTTTCACCCTCCTTCCCCTTACTCTCCGTCATGAAAACCACGATAATATATAAATTATTTTTTTCATGTCTTACACATCCCACTCTCTCCCTTCATCCACTTTTCTGTTGTCCGTCCTCCAGGGAGGGGGTTACATGTAGATCATTGTGGTCAGTTCCTCCCTTTTGTCTCCACTTTCTTCTGAGCCTCCTGCTATCACTACTACTGGATTCCCTGGGTTCCCTGGGTTGTAAGCCCTTCCCTGCTCTGGGCTAGCCAGATGTGTAAGGTAGACTTGGGAGCGTGATAGTGAGGCGAGGGAGCATTAGCTAGAGGAAGCTCGTCTGTTTCATCAGTGCTATGCAAACCCTGACTGACTTAGCTCTTCCTTGTGATGGACTTTGGGCCTCCCCCCTGCCCTCATTCACATTCACGTTGATGTGGGTTTTTTTTTTTTTGTCGTGAGTCTTTGATGCCTGTTACCTGATCCTGTTGACACCACATGATCACACAGGCTGGTGTGGTTCTTCTATGTGGGCTGTGTTGCTTCTCAGCTAGATGGCTGGCACTGAACAAATCTTAACACCCTCTCATTATAAAAATTACATCGTTATAAAGGACTTTCCCCAATATGATTAACAGCATTTATGAAAAAAACACAGTCAATTATCATACTGATAAAAGAATGATTTCCCCCTAAAATAGAGAGCAGCACAAAGATATCTACTTATACCACTTCTATTCATCATTGTATTGAAGGTCCTGTCCAGTACAATAATACATGAGTGAATGAATCCATGATTAATGTCCAGGCATACAGAAAAGGAGCCAGTACAATAGTTTTTGTTGGCAGACGACATCATTATCTTCTATGGAGAAAATTTCTAAAATGTGAAGATTCTTATGTTATCTATCAATTTGCTTGGGTTGTGAATCTCAGTGATTTGGCCAACATTGAATTGACTGCATTTCCATAATGTAATGCTAATATAATTACATTGATGTGATATGATGTGATTAACAATTATATGAGGGCTTTCCTTGGGTGTATGACCTGTAGCCAATATATGTGGACATTCTGGCAAAGCTCACCAACTTAGTCTGGATCCTGCATCTAACTCATCATCTAACCTTCAGTTCCTGGGACAGCAGCCTGCTGACCAATTGATTATGGATTGGTCAGCCTCCACGAATGTATAAGCCATTTCTTTGAATTAAATTTTTATGTATGGGGTGCTGTAGGAGAAACATGGACTACTAATCAAAAGCTTGTGGGTTCAAACCCCCCAGCTGCTCTGTGGAGAAACCTGATGCAGTTTACTCCCATAAAGACTAAAGGCTCGGGCTGAGCCCCGGTGGCGGCATGGTTGTGCGCGGGACTGCGACCCACTGGGATGGAGGTTCAATTCCCGCTCCCAGGAGCAAAGGCTGGGCCTCCTACTCCCACCACCTGAGGGCAGTGATGCCTAAAAAAAAAAAGACTAAAGCCTCAGCTATTCTATGCAGGGCTACAATGAGTTGGCAGTAGAATTACTTTTAAGGTGTGTGTGTGTGTGTGTGTGTGTGTGTGTGTGTGTGTGTGTGTGTGTGTATAAGTTCACAGGATATAAGGTCAAACTGCAGAACTGCTTTATTTCTATATACTAGCAAAAGTCCGTTGGGATTCTTCTATAACAGTATTAAATATATATACCTCATATGCCGATACTACCTACCCGTTCTTAATTTTTTTATTATTTGAATTAATGAGATTTTTTTTGTCATTCTTCCAGGGGAACTTACGACATTTTAGTAACAAAAGATAATCAGACTCGATCTGTCGGTCAGTATGACAACCGTGGAAGTTTTGGAGAACTCGCTCTAATGTACAATACCCCAAGAGCTGCTACCATTGTAGCCACTTCCGAAGGCTCCCTTTGGGGACTGGTGAGTGAGGGAGATGTTTAGATAGTACAGTACATTAAACACACAGTATTTGTTGACATCTGTAATCATTTATTTCCATTTACCCTTATAAGAATTAAATTTTATACCATAAAATTATCAATATTTCCCGGAGAGCAGTGATGCCTAAAACAGTAAAATAAAATAAAATAATTATCAATATTTCTTTTCTTTTTTTTTTTATTTTTTATTTTGTGGGCATCACTGCTTCTGGTGGTCGTGGGCGCTACCCATTGCTGCTCCTGAGAGCCGCCTCTGGATTTGAACCACCAAGCCCACGAGCTGCAGTTCCGCACTCTCAACCACTTACGCCACCAGGGCCTAGCCCAATATTTATTTTCTAAATTGAAATCAGACTGAATGTAAAGAAGTAATTTAAAGGGGGCATCACATAAGTGATACCCAAAAAACAAAAAAAGCAACAAAAACAACAAAAAAAGTTTAACTGTTTCAACAACAGCTCACTGCTATCCAGTAAATTCTGACTTGTTGCAATCCTATATTATGTTTCCATATTTCCATAATACAGCCCCCAATTCCAGCAGTGGGGCTGCCTCCTACTCCCACCACTGGAGAGCAGTGATGCCCCCCCCCCCCAAAAAAAAAAGAGAGAAAAAGTTCAGCTTCATTTTTCTCCCATGGAATACAAGTAATTCCAACAAAATATAAATAATTGCAATCAAAATTCCAACGGATACTTTGGAAATTGATGAATTAATTCCCAAGCTCTATGTTTTTTTTTTGGGGGGCGGTACATCACTGCTCTCAGGTGGTGGGAGTAGGAGGCCCAGCCTTTGCTCCTGTGGAGCTGGAATTGAACCTCCATCCCAGTAGGCTGCAGTCCCGCGCACAACCACAAGCCACCGGGGCTCAGCCCCCCAAGCTCTATGTTTGAGAAAATCCCTAAACTTGTTTTTGTAAAGTTGCAAAATACACTTACTACTTATATATGTATTTGCTATTTTGATGTTAGGATTTTGTTTTCTTTCTTTTTTTTTTTTTTTAGGGATTTTGTTTTTTATGAGGCAAGTATTGGGGAAAATTTGAAGGCACAAGATACTATGAAAGAAAAAAGTATAAATGTATAATTATGACGAGGAGTAAAGATTAGGAATTCTAAAAGGATGCTGGGAAAATGCAGGCAATTTATTGTTATGTGGTTTTTTGGCAATTTATTGTTGAAAGCTGGTCTTAATTTTTATTAAACCTCATGATTTTTGAAAAATTTATTTTTATAGATGAAGCTTTTCTCAGTGAAGCCCACAAAAAAAAAGAAGCTTTTCTCGTTTGCTTATGCTATTTTTTTTTTTTTCCCATTTTTTGTGGGCATCACTGCCTCTGGTGGTTGTGGGTGCTACCCAGCCGCCGCTGGATTTGAACTGCCAAGCCTGCAGGCTGCAGTTCCGCACTCAACCACTTACACCACCAGGGCTCAGCCCTGCTTATGCTATTTTCATTCTTTTTGTCAAACTACTATGCAGTGGAAATTAGGTGGTTATGTTATTTTAAGTTTAGATTACATTTTTACTATAAATGACTTAGAATACTCAGATAAAGGTGACTAATAAAATGAACATTCAAAAATAAATAAATAAATAAATAAAATGAACAATACTCATGTAGCTGCCTCCCTTTCTCCCAAACAGAAGGATTCTTGGTGATGAGAGGAACAATAGCTTAAAGATAGAATCTGCCATAGTTCCCAAAGTGGGTGCCACTACCACCCCACCCCCACCCCCCGGTAGTGTGTGGAATGATCTAAGAGCATTGTAAGAGCAGATATCTACACTTTATCCTGGATTCTGGGCTGGAGTACAAAAGGTTTTCATTGCTAGGGAGGTCATGAGGATTTTTTTTTTTAGGCATCACTGCCCTTTGGTGGTGGGAGTAGGAGGCCCAGCCTTTGCTTTGTGGAGCTGGAATTGAACCTCCATCCCAGTGGACAGCAGTCCCGCGCACAACCACTACGCCACCGGGGCTCAGCCTGAGGAATTTTTTTTTTAAGAGGACAGTAGACCATATAAGTTTGGAAACCTCTGAAATTGATGATACACTTTAAAAAATCTGATGATTTATAAACTGAAGTACAGATCAATAAATAATACAGGGAAATAAGTTCAGTTTTAGATGCACCCTAATATGAACAAACAAAAATACAGAAAATGTTGAAAACCACATCAGGTCCAGCATACAGCAGAGGGAGGATCAACTGACAAAAGTTTTAACTCTTCAAGTCAGATGGATACCTTCCATCACTCCTCATCTCTCCAACTCACTCTGTTTTGTTTTGTTTTGGCACTCTGTTTGGTAACAACTTTCCTCCAAGCTCTTCCACTGTGGATAGAGGGAGATTACCGGAGACTTATTTCCTATGTGGTTCCCTCAAATGTATCTCAGGTTCCCACTGTTACCCATAACCTTCTGCAAACCAGATGCTCACAATTTAGACTCCGCGACTGATCTCGCTGACTTAAGATTATGTGATTTGGGCCTGAGCCCCGGTGGCGTAAGTGGTTGAGTGCGGGACTGCAGCCCGCGGGCTTGGCGGTTCAAATCCAGCGGCGGTTCTCAGGAGCAGCACTGGGTAGCTCCCACGACCACCAGAGGGCAGTGATGTCCCACCCCTATGATTTATAGTTCTTTGGTGACTGATGATGGTGTGGTTTTCCATGTCGACTTAGTTGACATCTCACTTAGATGGCTGCTTGTTGGAAGATGAACCTTTAAGACCGCAGGTGCTATTTTATGTAACAGCCAGGAGCCATCCAGTTTCTTCACTGCATTTCGCTCCAGCACCCCTAGCTCCTGTGCTCCTTCCCTGAGGACGAGTACCGTGCAAGGTGATAAGAACTAATGGTTCTTAACTTAGAGCTGGGCTTTAATGGGAGCCCAAAACCCATTCCTAGACTTAGGTTGGTTTTTTAATTATTATTAACTGGAAGTTAATACATATATCATTCCATACTTAAGTCAGGTGAAGCAAGCCTCTTTGATTTTTTTTTTGTTGTTGTCATTTTGATTTTCTGTAAAGCTAATTCCTATACCTTTTGCCTTGTCTCTCCATTGAGCTTGTAAGTTCTTTTGGGGTCAGTAGCCTTCTCATTGTCTATCTTCCTTTTTTGGTAAGGTATATCTGTTGACACTAAATAGTAAACAACTAAGGAATTTTGGATAGGGAATTCTTATTTATTCTATGTATGGCCGATAGGTGGCACTCATTGTACACTAGAGACAGATAGTCACAGTATGTGGGACTTCTGCTCGTTTAAGGCAGCGGTTCTCAACCTACCTAATGCTTTGACCCTTTCATACAGTTCCTCATGTTGTGGTGACCCCCAACCATAAGATTATTTTCATTGCTTCTTTATAACTGTAATTTTGCTACTGTTATGAATCAGGCGACCCCTGTGAAAGGGTTGTTCAACTCCCCCAAAGGGTTCTCAACCCACAGGTTGAGAATCAATGGTTTAAGGTAGAGGTGTGTTTTTCCTTCCATCGGTAACGCTTAGCATGAAATCTCATTATTTAAACAAGTAGCTGAAAATAAAATAAAACAAGTAGCTGACAGAGCCCCTTCCATAGTTCTCTAACAGCTGCTGCGGTTGTTGGGTGCCAAAAGCTGCCCTCAGCAGCACGGAAGGGACATTCCTTGTCCTTGCAGGCGTAGTAGTTGGTTGGGACGCGAACCACAAGATCAGCAGTTTGAAGTCACCTTTTGGTCCGTGGCACAAGGAGGAGGCTTCCTGCTCCTGTGAAAAGCGACAGACTTGGGAGTCACTGCTGCAGCATCGACTCGACAGAGTTTTTGCTTTCTTGCTTTCTTTTCTTTTCTTTTTGGTGTGCCATAGTTAGTGAAACCTTAGTATTTTCTATAAACCAACATTTACCAAATTTTTCAAACTTGTTTTCTCATAGGATCGGGTGACTTTTAGAAGAATCATAGTGAAAAACAATGCCAAAAAGAGGAAGATGTTTGAGGCATTTATTGAATCTGTGCCTCTCCTAAAATCACTAGAGGTAAAGTCTATTTGAATAAGATTCGGGTAACGGAGATTTAGTAAAAACTGTTAAAACTATTCTCATTGCATGTGCACAACAAGTCATTTTGACCTATTTCTGTGGTTTCCAATGGAAGCCTTTCCCTTCTACTTGCTAAGTGTGCCTGCTGTTTCAGGTGTCAGAGCGCATGAAGATTGTGGATGTGATAGGAGAGAAGATCTATAAGGATGGAGAGCGCATCATCACGCAGGTAAGCCGGGGCCGTGTGCAGGACTGAGGACTGGGGAGGGCAGGGAGGGGGCTTGTTTGCTTAATTCCACTGTATCAAGCACATTTGTACGTTTATTGCCCTCATCATCTTCAAAACATTTTCTTTCTACTTGAGCTCTTAGTATTAGCTCCTCACTTATTTCCTCCCTCCCTCCCTCATAACGCCTGACAGTTTATAAATTATTATATTTTCCTGCCTTACACTGACCAGTGTCTCCCTCGACCCACTTTTCTATTGTGAGGCGGTTATCTGTAGATCATTGTGATTGGGTCCCACCTTCTCTCCCCACCTTCCCTTCCCCCTCCTGGCATGGCTTCTCTCAATATTGCTCCTGAGGGGGTTATCTGCACTGCTCTCCCCGTGTTTCCAGCTCTTGTCTGTACCATTGTCTGTACCAGTGCACATGCTGTGCTCTAGCTGGGTTTGTGAGGTGGAGTTGGGAGCGTGCTAGTGGGAGGGGAAGCATGAGAGAACTAGAGGAAAGTTGTGTGTTTCATCGGTGCATACTACGCCTGGACTGGCCTGTCTCTTCCGGTGGCCCTTCTGTAAGGGGTTGTCCATTTGTCTTCAGACGGGTCTCCACTCCATGCTTGCCCTCATTCACACTGATAGAATTTTTTGTTCTGGGTCTTTGATGCCTGATACCTGATCCATTGACACCTCATGATCGTACAGGCTGGTGTGCTTCTTCTGTGTGGACTTTGTTGCTTTTCTGCTAGATGATTGCATGTTTATCTTCAAGCCTTTAAGACCTTTTTGATAGGAGGGGGGGTACCATCAACTTTCTTCACCAGATTTGGAGAGTGTATTCTTTAAAATAGAATTTTCTTTTCGTTCTGTGTAAGCATCACTCATCACTGTTAAAACCGGGGAAGCAGGAGGTTTGTGCCCTCTCCTGTCTACATTTGGCCCGAAAGTTCCCTCTCAGCTAATCTAACACAAACCTTAGTTAGTCTTCAGTGACTGACCAGATTTGTAAGATGTATTTGTTTGTTTGTTTGTTTGTTTGTTTGTTTGTTTTTTGGGCATCACTGCTCTCGGTGGTGGGAGTAGGAGGCCCAGCCCCACTGCTGGAATTGAACCTCTGTCCCAGTGGGCCGCAGTCCCGCGCAAAACCACGCCGCCACCGGGGCTCAGCCCAGGTGTGTTTATTTATATATATTTTAACTAAATCATTTTATCGGAGACTCTTACTTATAACAAACCATCCATCCATTATCTCAAGCAGACATGTACAATTGTTGACATCGGGCTGAGCCCCGGTGGCGTAAGTGGTTGAGTGCGGAACTGCAGCCCTCGGGCTTGGCGGTTCAAATCCAGTGGCAGCTGGGTAGCGCCCACGACCACCAGAGGCAGTGATGCCCACAAAAAAAAAAAAAAAAAAGATAGCAATTGTTGACATCAGCAATTTCTAAACATCTTTCTTCTTGAGCCCTTTGATATCAACTCCTTCCCCAAGCTCCCATAAGATAACTTTAGTGTGTTTATTTGTACTCTTTTTTTATGTTGTTTTGGGCTTCAGGAGCTATCATCACACCGAGGACTGGACCCTGAAAATGATAGTATTGTTATTTTCCTAGTTAGACCTGTTTGTGTGTTTAATTATATGCCGCTGATAGGTGTGTCAAGTGGGCCCTGACTCATCGGAACTCTGGGTACAAGAGAACAAGACGCTGCTTGGCCCCACCCGCCCTCACAGTTGTTGTGCTGTCAGAGCCCATTGTTGCAATCACTGCCCCATTCCTTCTCCTGAAGAGGTTTCCTGTCTTATGCTGAAAGTCTTGGGCTGTGTTCTCTAAGAAGTCCAGCCAGTGAAGCTCAACTGTGTACATATGTAGAGGTTTATAGTAAGAATAATGGAAAAGTGGGTAAGGGGCGATGGAGGATGATGTAAGATATAGATAAATAATCTATAACTTATCAAAGGTTCATGAGGGAGGGAAAAAGAATAGAAATCGGGAGCTGACATCGGATCTCCAGTGGGAAGAGCATGCTTTGAAAATGATGATAGCGGGGCTGAGCCCCAGTGGCGTAGTGGTTGTGCGCGGGACTGCGGCCCACTGGGACGAAGGTTCAATTCCAGCAGTGGGGCTGGGCCTCCTACTCCCACCACCAGAGGGCAGTGATGCCCCAAAAACCAAAAAAAAAAAAAGATGATAGCGGCATATGTGCAAATGTGCCTGACATACTGAGGAATATATGGATTGTGATAAGAGAGGTAAGAGCCCCCAGATATTTTTAAAAAGAAAAGAAAAACCTCAGTCCAGAACAAATCAGAAAATAATAAAAAACTGGAACAAATTTAAAATGGATTGAGGGACTGGGGAATCGAAAAAAATGCATCAAAAGGGCAAATAGAGGCTGAGCCCTGGTGGCGGAGTGGTTGTGCGCGGGACTGCGGACCACTGGGATGGAGGTTCAATTCCTGCTCACAGGAGCAAAGGCTGGGCCTCCTACTCCCACCATCAGAGGGCAGTGATGCCTAAAAAAAACAAAATTTTTTTTAAAAAAGGGAAAATAGATAACAAGGTGCTAAAATGTAATCTAGGTAATCTGCATTAATTAACTTTATTTTTTCATCAGTGCACTTTCTGAGGCACTCTGAGAATAAGACTATTCATGCCCTCAGTCGTGGTGTGAGCCCTGATGGGGGAAGCGCTGAAGGCGGGATCCGCACGGGAGCCCTGCAGTCCACACACATTTAGCTCAGCTTATCCAAATAATTTTTCCAAGTTCACCCCCGACATCTAATAATTTCCCTACTCGAACATGCCCAATTGTAAAAGAAAGGAGCAGATTCTGAATTTTTGGCCACCTCTCGTCCCCTCAATCCCCTGTGTGGACTGTAAGGAGGTCTGTACCCACAGGCCAGGGCAAGGCCAGGACTGACCCAGACCTCCTCCTCTTGCTGCCGTGCAACTCAGCAGCGCCCGGCCCTGGGCGACTTCACTGTCCCTCTCACCGGCCATGTAGAGTCGAGCTCTGGGGTCCACGCTGAGGACATTCTTTTTCTTTTTCTCATCCTGCTGCTGCTGCTGCTTGATTTTTTTTTCCACCTGATTTTTCCCTTTGGTGCCCTTAGTTTGAGGTGTTCTTTCTTTTTGGTTTCCCAGGTCCGATGTCTTTGCCCAGTTCTCTTCATGGGTTACTTTGTCTTCTCAAGCTGCCCTTTGAATTTCCTCTTCAGCTCTTTGGCATCATCCTGATCGTCCATTTATCTTAGTTACTCTTTGATTAGAGCACGTTTGAGTCTCTCTTTTTTTCCCCAAAACCATTTTATCTTGTTTTTTTTGGGGGGGAGGGGTCATCACTGCTCTCCGGTGGTGGGAGTAGGAGGCCCAGCCCCACTGCTGGAATTGAACCTCCATCCCAGTGGGCCACAGTCCCGCCCACAACCACTATGCCACCGGGGCTCAGCCCCCCAAAACCATTTTATTGGGGATTAGTACAGCTATATCATTCCATAGTTCCATCTCATAAACAATTGTTCAATTGCTACCACTGTCGGTGTCTTCTGACATCCACTTGGATCTTTTCTTGCAGCTTTTTTTTTTTTTTTGGTGGCATCGTTGCCCTGGTGGGAGTAGGAAGCCCAGCCTTGCTCCTGGAGAGCTGCTGCTGGATTTGAACTGTCAGCCCTATAGGCTGCAGTCCCGCACTCAACCACTACGCCCCCGGGCCTCAGCCTCTTCCGGCTTTCTAATGACCGTTTGCTTTCTTCATACATGATGTCATCCCACAGCTAATCAGGTCACTAGTGTTTAATCAAATCTGTTTTTGAGATGTTCTCAGAATTTAAGCGGGATATCTTCAAGGTCATATTTTGACTCATGAACTTGTCTTCAGTTTCTTCAACTTCTATCTGAACTCATTTGAACAAGGGATGATCTGTCCTACAGTCGACCCAGGGGCTGGCTTTAGCTGCTGATACTGAGCTTCTGCATGGTCTCTTCCCACAGCTATAGTCAAATGGATTTCTGCATCTGGAATTCATGTGTTGTTTAAAAATGGTATTAATGGGGCTGAGCCGTGCGCAGACTGCGGCCCACTGGGACGGAGGTTCAATTCCAGCAGTGGGGCTGGGCCTCCTACTCCCACCGCCGAGCAGTGATGCCAAAAAAAAAAAAAATGGTATTAATGATGAAGACATCATTGGTCTTGTAAAATTTTATCCTGCCATCTTCAGCTTCATTTCCATCACCATATTTTCCAAGTAGCGAGATGCAAATCAAAACAATGAGATATACTCAGCAGTAACAGCCCTAGAAAAATGTTCAGCCACACGTTTGTGGGGTTTTTTTTGTTTTGTTTGGGTTTTTTTTTGGGGGGGGGCATCACTGCCCTCAGGTGGTGGGAGTAGGAGGCCCAGCCTTTGCTCCGTGGAGCTGGAATTGAACCTCCATCGCAGTGGGCCTCAGTCCCGCACACAAACACTACACCACCGGGGCTCAGCCCCATTTTTTTTTTAAATCTCAGTTGAGCAGTTCATGTGAGTGGTAACCTGTCAGTGGCTGGCACACAGTAGACATCCAGAACCCTTCTTGAAACATTCGATGACTTAGTCACAAAGATGTAAAATGCCACAGTCTGTTTTCTTTATTCCCAATTGCAGAATAGAATATGCATCTTGTGAGATGTAAACTCTTAGCAAATTACTGGGCCTGAACACTTTTTCTTTTGGCTGAGCCCCAGTGCTGTAATGATTGTGTGCGGGACTGCAGCCCACAGGATTGGCAGTTCAAGTCCAGCAGCAGCTCTCCAGAAGCAAGGCTGGGCCTCCTACTCCCACTAGGATAGTGATGCCTCCCCGCCAACAGAAAGAATGCTAACTCTCTTTCTCCACTCAGTTGTCGTGCTATCCTTCCCTGTCTACCTCGCATGCTGAGAAGAGTTTTACAGAGCCCAATATATACAGCATCCATCTCTGGACAGTGAGGGAAACAAGAAATGTTCCCTGTCTCCCTAGACAGTTTCATGTCACACAGAGCACCCACTCACAGATACCACAGAGATAAGACCATTCTCAGCTTATGGTCTCTTCACCTGTGGGTTTATTTAACATTTTATCTTCTTGCATCAGCTATCTTAATCCTTTCTGGTGACGTATTTGCCAATCAATAAAATTAAATGGAATATTTCTATAAAATACATGGGAAACGTAGACAGCAAAAAGACAATCCAATTTTAAAAAATGGGCAAAGGACACAAACAGACAATTTACTTAAGAAATTCAGGTGGTCAACAAGTACATGAAAAAATGCTTCTTTGGGGGAAAAGCAAATCCAAACTAGTGAGATGTCATCTCACTCCTACAAAATTGGCACTAATCCCCGAAAATGGGGGGAAACCCAATGCTGGTGAGATTGTGGGGTAATTAGAACATATAGAGATCGTTGATGGGATTGTAAACCCTTATGGAAAATACTATGGTGCTTCCTCAAAAACTAGAAATAGAAATACTGTATGATCCAGTAATCCCAGTATTGGATAGACAGCCTATAAAGAGCAGAATACAAATCGACATCTGTACACCAATGTTCACTGCGGCAATAATCACAATAACAAAAAATGAAACAGCTTCACTGCACATCAACAGATGAATGAATAAACAAATGGAGGTTCATGCATACAGTAATACTATGTAATTGTGAGGAAAAATGAAGAGTTTGCAAAACATCTTGGTTTTTTGTTTTTGTTTTTTTGGGGGGGCATCACTGCCCTGGTGGTGGGAGTAGGAGGCCCTGCCTTGCTCCTGGAGAGCCGCCACTGGATTTGGACCCCTAACCCAGTGGACCGCAGTCCCGCGCACAACCATTACGCCACCGGGGCTCAGCCCACAAAACATAAAGCTAAATCTGGGCTGAGCCCTGGTGGCTCATTGGTAGTTTGCGGAACTGCAGCCCACAGGGTTGACAGTTCAAATCCAGCAGCAAGGCTGGGTTTGCTACTCCCAGCAGGGCAGTGATGCCACAAAAAAAAAAAGATAAATCTGGACGACATTTTTAGGGGGGGCATCACTGCTTTCTGGTAGTCGTGGGAACTACCCAGCGCTGCTCAACCACTTACACCACCGGGGTCAGCCCCTGGACGACATTTTATTGAATAAAACAAGTAGATCATGAAAAGACAAATTGTGTATGCCCCCACTACTACAGAGAGTCAACAGTAAGGTTATATACAGAAAGCAGCCTTCTTTGGTATCTGCCAGAGATGGTAGGAGGGGTCACCTTCTCGGTAGGAGACGATTCTTTCTTTTGGTATTGGGAAAGACAATCTCAAATATGGATGAAGTCAGCACACCCAGAACAAAACTTCCCCAAACTAACTCCCATGGAGTCCGATCTGATTCATGATGATCCCAAGTCAAGGTGCTGAGTAGTATACAAGAAAAGTGACCATTTTAGTAACTGCTATAGCATACACAAGTTTGTAAAAGCATCCAAAAAATATGTCTGGTTGCATAGCTAGATATGGATGCATACATGTTAGAGGAAAACATCAATAGGTTCATTCTTTTGGGGGGGGGCATCACTGCTCTCTGGTGGGAGTAGGAGGCCCAGCCCCACTGCTGGAATTGAACCTCCATCCCAGTGGGCTGCAGTCCCGCGCACAACCACTACGCCACCGGGGCTCAACCCCATCTGTAGGTACATTTGTTGGCATATGTACAAGGAGATTTCAAAAAAATTGTGGGAAAATGCCATTCCATTTTTTCTTTTGTAGGCAACTCTTTTTTTTTTTTTTGGCATCACTGCTCTCCGGTGGTGGGAGTAGGAGGCCCAGCCCCACTGCTGGAATTGAACTTCCGTCCCAGTGGGCCGCAGTCCCGCGCACAACCACTACGCCACCGGGGCTCAGCCGCCATTCCATTTTTTCATTCCATCTTTCCACAAGCTTTTTTTTTTTTTTTTTTTGATTCAATCAGGATATTTATTAATAGTTGTGTCCAATGCCATGTTTGACTCCTGAAAAAGAAAGCAATCTCCAAGGTTCCCCTTCACTTATATTTCACAAAAGTGCGTCAGAACTTAGATTTTATCACTGGTTTGGCATATAGAGGAAGGAGTATATGAAGGCCAAAGCCCTGAGGGCGTCCATCTCAGGACGTGCTTGCTCCTCCAGGCTGCACCACTCAGTGCCCCGCGAGGACACTCCCATTCCAGAAACTAGACCAATGACGCTCCTGGCACTTATTTGGTGTTAAATGCATGTGCCAAAATCCTTAAAGCCACACTTGGATTTCTAAGAAATTGACCAGGGATGCTGTAAAAGCTATTTAGCTTTGTAGCTGCCAGGTCAAAGCTGGGTTTCTCCTGAAGATCTGTTTATTTGGCCATTATGCATTTGGAGGACAATCAGTGTTTGGCTCCACCAGTTTTTTAAAGCTCCATTGTATGCACACATTTGTGTGTACTTGTGTCTAAATATATAACAAGGCACATAGGAACACAGTCCAGATGACTTGCAAAATTGGCTTTCTGGTCCAAAGGCCTGGGACCATATAGTCTCAGGTAACAATGTCATTAATTATAGCATAGTTCATAAAGACAAAGTTCTATATCCTAGTTTGGTGTGTCTTAAGCGATTGTGTGAGCAGCCATTTAAGATATTGCTGTCGGTTTCTACTCAAATGGATGGAGTAAAAGACAATGTAGGAGGTCAAAAACTCAGGGCTGAGCCCCGGTGGCGTAGTGGTTGGCACGGGACTGCGGCCCACTGAGTTGGAGGTTCAAATCCAGCAGCGGCTCTCCAGGCGCAAGGCTTGGCCTCCTTCTCCCACCACCAGAGGGCAGTGGTGGCCCCCCCCCCAAAAAAAAGACTCAAACTAGTCCACAGGACTAACAGCACTACAGGAACCATGGTCTCGTCCAACCTAAAACCAGGAGAACTAAATGGTGCACTGCTAGCACAGTCAGTCACAGAAAGAAATATTGCACCAACCATTCTGAGCAGGGGCACGACAGAAAGGCCAAACCTAGTAGACTGATTTGCCTAGAAGAACTCCTAAGACTGTGGCCCTAAGATTCCTTTGAACTTGGAATAAGGCTAACTCTTGAGGTCACTTTCCAGCCAAGTAGCAGATTGACTGATAAGACAAGCAATATCACCTGTGAGAAATGTTCTTTCTTAAGCAACTAAGTGCCTGAGACCAAATGGTCAAGTGTGACCCAAGATCAGAGATGAGCGAGCAAGGAGGGGCAGGGAAGGCAGCTCCAGGCGTGAAAACAGAACACGTGCAATGAAAGCGCTCAGGATTCTGACACCTTCTAAGTCTTTCTAATTAAAAGGTCATCTTACAGTTCTTAGAAAAATCCGAGGCCGAGTCCCGTGGCGTAGTGGTTGAGTGCGGGACTGCGGCCCATTGGCTTGGCGGTTCAAATCCAGCAGCAGCTCTCCAGGAGCAAGGCTGGGTAGCTCCCACGACCACCAGAGGGCAGTGATACCCCCCCCAAAAAAAATCCATACATCAATTGTATCCAGCATATTTGTACACATGTGCCATCATTTTTTTCTAGACATTCACTTTATATTGAAACCTTGGTATTTGCTCTTTTATCCCTCCCTCCCCCAACATTGTACAAATTGTGAACAATTTGTATAAAAATAATTGGAGGGGGGTCTAATTTGCTCTGTGAACTTCCACCTATAACAATAGACAGTATTATTTTAAAATATTCAATAGACTAGACTGCCCTCCTCTGGTCCGGAGGTAGAGCAGAGCTCCCAGCAGACCCATCCTCTTATGTACTCTAAATGACCTTCCTTGAATCCCCAGGTATTCCCCTTACCTCCTAGGGAGATACTTCTCCTTCAACCTTCTGAGAAAACTCGTCCGTAAAGCAGGGCAGTAATGATGTCTGTTGTTGTAGACTGCTGTGGAAGTTGAGTGAATCAGTGCGCATTAAGTGGTCACCAGCATGCCAGCTGGGTGGGAGCATGTTAGCAGCGTACCTTCTATTTGAACTGCCCTCTGTATTAGACTCATTCTTTCTCATGTTGTAATAAAACTGCACATATATGTGTCTCCTGGCTTCAAAACACATGTAGACACCGCCCCTTAATTTGATTATCTTCTAGCTGCTACTCTTCCTACCTCTTTCCATAGCTAAGCACTTTCACAGTATGGTTTAATAGCGTGCACTGGAGGGTTGATCTGAAGGACAGTGTTGTTCTTGGGTGCTTAGCCCTGTGTCCAACAGAAGGAAACACTGCCCCGTCTTGCACCACTGTCACAATTGCTAAACTTGCTAGTAGTCACTGTGTCCATTCCCTTTCGTTCATGGTCTTGCTTCCTTTCAGTGACTCTCAGGCAATGACTATATGCTTGTTAGAGACTGGTTTCTCTTGATAAGTTTAAAGAGATTGCCTCACCATCCTTGCTTCTGAGAAGCATTCTGGCTATGTTTTCAGGATCAATGGGTTTGTTCTTCTGGCAGTTCATAGCACTTGCAGTGTTCTCTATCAGAACCATAATTCAAAGCACCGCTCTACATACACTCCTCCTTATTCAGCATGCAAGATTTACATGGACATGAGGCGACTGAAAATCGCATGACTTAGATCAAGTGCACCTTAGTCCCGGTTCTTCCATCACTTTTCAGAGGTCTTGTGCAGCAGCTAGATTTGCACAAGTCATTTCTTGACTGCTGCTTCCATGAGCGTTGGTTATGGGTATGAGCAAAGTGAAATCCTTGACAACTTCCGTCTTTCCTGTCTATCACGGTGTGGTCGATTATAAATCTTAGTGAAGATGTTTGTTTGCTCTGCCTTAGGTACAACCTATGCTGCAGGGTTCGGTACTGCTAAAAGTAATTCACACGGACAGATACACCCCATGGGCAAGGGGCGGGTGGTGGGACTGAGAAAGGGTAAGATTGCTGACTGGCCTCAGGAAAACTGGTTTTTCTATTTGGGTCCAGGTGGTACTTTCATAGATTACATATAGGTAGGAATTCATTGAACTGTAGCCTTGAAATTGAAACTCTGTACAGTACGTGTATTCTATCTCTGTCTGAACAAAAAGAATGGCTCACGCACCAGCCCTTCGCCACTGGTCCCTTCTGCAGATTTCCCTGCCTCTTAACACCCCGGACACTCACTCCGTCTCGGATGGGTCCACGCGTTTGAGTTTTTTTGGGTGACTACATATTCTTTTTTGGGGGGGTGGGGGGGCATCACTGCCCTCTGGTGATTGTGGGAGCTACCCAGCCTTGTTCCTGGAGAGCCGCTGCTGGATTTGAACGGCCAAGCCAATGGGCCGCAGTCCTGCACTCAACCTCTATGCTACTGGGGCTCAGCCCGACTACATAGTCTTCTCTGACTCTGCCCCCCTTGGGCTCTGAAACCTCTCTTTCCTAGTGAGCCTTATCGCCGATTTCTTAGCTTCCTTCATGGCCCTCAATTTCTCATCAGCCCATCATGCAACTGCTGTGTCATGCTAAAACATCAGAGTAATTGCTTAGTGTGGGTAATTGTGGCAACACAGCTCCCTGTAAAGCTGTGGCTTCTCCTCGAATGGGACAGTGTTTGTAAAAGGATGACCTGGACTAGATTACCTCAGGAACATCTGCCTCAGCTGCATATGCTGCCCACTTGGGACTCTGTGTGGCAATCAGAGGACATGAATTTTGTCCATGCTCAACTACATATTCTCACTGGAGACAGAAGATCCACATGAGACAAACGCACATGATTCTTACCGAATTATCCAGAGTAGGTGGTCATGGCTTCAGAGCTAGAGGTCAGACCATCTGGGGGGAAATTAATAATAAAATTCAAAAGACATAAGGAAACATTTAGTCCAACATCATTCTCCATGACCCTGACACCAGAACTAAATGGTGCCTGGCTACCACTACCGATTGTTCTGGAAAAGAGCACAGTAGGAGAAAGAGGTGGAACAGAATTCAAAATCATAAAAATGACCAGACTTACTGGTTGATTCAAAGACTGACGGAACCCTAAGACTATGACTTCTTGTCCTCCTTCAGGTCTAGGATTAAACGCACCCCCTATTTAGAATAATAAACCATTTACAGTTAAAAGGGTACCCTTTACCCAAGGACAGAGTACAGAGTGAGGCAAGGAGGGAGTCGAATAAATGACGACAGTGCATTCAGAGGATTGACCTGGATGAGTTGAAACAGAATGTGTGCAGACATGAACTGTTGGTTGGAAAACTGATTATCTGGGCTGAGCCCCGGGGGCTAAGTGGTTGAGTGCCGGACTGTGGCCCGCGGACTTGGCGGTTCAAATCCAGCGGCGGCTCTCAGGAGCGGCACTGGGTAGCGCCCACAGCCACCAGAGGCCATGAAGCCCCCCCCAAAAAAAAAAAAAAAACTGATCATCTCCTCCAGAATTCACAGTCAGCTTCCTTCTTGTTTGTTGTTGTTAGCGGTCAGAGACTGAAGTATGCCTGGAACTTTTACTCTTACATCTGCTTACCTACCTCACCATCCCACCTGCCTTCTCAGTGACGCTCTTGGGTACGGTAGCCACCCCTCAGCCCTCTGGAGTCCACGTTCCCTGCTCCACCTTCTTCCTAGAGCATCTACCATCTCTGACACCACAGTCCGATTTACCCATCATTATGTCCATTGCTGATGGTTTGTTTACACTCTCTGTGAATTCCACAAGCCAAGGGTGTTTGTTTTGTCCGCTGACCTATTATCACTGCCCAGAAACAGTGTTTAGTCTATAGTAAGTGCTTATTAAATTCTTTGCTGAATGACTTGAATGACTGGTGCAATTAAGGGTTTAAAATCAAAATAAACAGAAGAAAAGCCTAAAGTTTCTAAGAGTGGCATCAGTCCTCAACAAAGCACCTTCCTCATCAGGCAGAGCCGCACAGTCCCGCTGAGGCCTGCTTTCTTAGTGAGGACTCTCCCTAGGCAGTCAGTCTTCACCTTGACACTGTCCGCTCCCTGTCCTCGGCGTTCATAGTCGACCAGCACGAGGTCTGCGCGCTTGGCAGCTTAGATGCTTCCATCGAAATCAATGTGAGTTCCATGTCAGGAGATGAGAACTGTGTATTATTTGGTGCTGGTGGGCATCCGCAATATTCAGGATCCTCTCATTTTGTTCTAGATGTGCTAGCTAGTCGATGCGTTTTTAGAGTGGGAAAATAAACTACAAACCATAGCTGAGTATACATGTATGTCTCTGAACTCACCTTCTCTCCCCTTCCAGGGTGACAAGGCTGACAGCTTTTACATCATAGAGTCTGGGGAAGTGAGCATCTTGATTAAAAGCAAGGTGAGTTGGTGTGTGGTGTGTGGTGTGAGGTGTGAGGTGTGAGGGATGCCAGGGGAGGTCCAGACGCCTGGTGTACACCCAAACAGTGACTCTTTGTTTTCAATAATGTGACGTGGGTTTGGTGGACCAAAGCCATCATTGCTGTGTGAGATAAGTGACTGATAAAGACAGATAGGAATTTAGTGCATTTTTTATTCTGATTGCCTTTATTTTGGTTACTCAAATAATTTAATTAATGATGTGAAACATACTGTTCCATTAATTAATGATGTGAGCAATATTGTTCCACAGATCAATGTAAAAAGATAAAGTGAGAAAATTATGTGAGGGAAGAGAGAAATTATTGTGGAAAAAATTAAAAGATAGAGAAATTTTTCTGCAATGTTTTGAAGACCTTTTTGGTTTGTTTGTTTGTTTGTTTGTTTTGGGGGCATCACTGCCCTCTGGTGGTGGGAGGAGGAGACCCAGCCTTGCTGTTGGATTTGAACCTCCAACCTAGTGGGCCGCAGTCTGCACAACCACTACACCACCAGGCCTCAGCCCAAAGACCTTTCATGTATACTATTTTTTAATGTACAAATGGCTGGTAAAGCTGGAAACAGCTTCCTTTTCTGAGCACGAGCAGGGGCAGGCGCTAAGGCAGCCCACGTTACGGCAGTTTGATGCCCGGGAGATGGTGGGCTGCTAACCGCACTGAGCGGACAGGACGGTGCTGCTGCCAATAAATCCATCAGCACCAGATTTCCCAGCAGAAGGTCGGATTTGTTAAAACAGTAGCATCGAGTAGGGATTGTTCTAAGAACTGTAAGAACCCCCCAAAAATTTTTTTAAAAGAACCCCAATAAAATTACGTTTAAAAGTGTTTTAGATGTATTTTTTTTTAAGTTTTATCAAATACTAAGTCAACGAGACATGAAAACATTTTGTTGGTAAAGTTAATAAGAATGAAAAATGATATGATGTCTATAAGGCAACTTGACTTCCCCACACACAGACACAAGAACATCCAGGCATTTTCTACAAAAAGGCACGGTTCACTGGTGTTCAGATAAGAGCTAGCTCTAAAAGTGCCACCCTGTCTCTTAAATGCCCATTACACGTATTCCATAAGACATCCAGGCACACTCTACTTTTGAAGCTCCATTCATATAGTCAAGACAAATTCATTTCATGTACTTCACAGTAGGGTTTCAAGATAGCTTGATTTTTTTTTATTAAAAATAGATAAACCAGAGAAAGAAAACCAGTAAGATTTTTGTATGTGTAAGGAAGAACTTTATATCGAGACAGAAATTTACCTCAAGGAAATGGCCCAGCCAGTCTCTCAAGCTCATGAGTCAGATGCTAGCGGGAGGCCTCTCCAAACTCATGCAGCCGCCGACTGCCGAAGCAGCAAGTGGGGAGATCGCCGGCCAGGGGGTACAGAGACTTACCCGTCCAAGGTGGGCAGAAGCATGGCAGGCCACCCACAGCTGCTAGGCTCAGCAGGTCCCATGGACCACCAACCCCAGCAGCAAGAAGGAGAGGGACAAGAGAGAGGGGCCAGTTTTCCACAGACTCATAAATAAGTCTCAGTCCCGGGGAGATGTCATTAGGCTCTGACCTGATTTATAGGTATGTTGAGCTCCACCCAGATCTTCTTCCTTTTAAAATTAAATTTTCAGGCTGAGCCCCGGTGGCGTAGTGGTTGTGCGTGGGACTGCGGCCCACTGGCATGGAGGTTCAATTCCAGCTCCACAGGAGCAGAGGCTGGGCCTCCTACTCCCACCACCAGAGAGCAGTGATGCCCAAAAAAACAAATAAAAAAAATTAAATTTTCCATGGACTTTTTGAAACTTCCTCATATGTTTGTACATATGTTTTCAAATATTTGTTGGCAACTACCATGATTATAGTACAGTATGTAAGACCTACCATACCTTGGCACTGGGGAGTGGGCAAGAAGGCTTATCAGAAATGCAGTCTCGGGCTCTGCCCCTGGCCGGCTAGATTCTGAGTCTGCATGCTAACAATCCCCAGAGGGTTGGGGCATGGGAGGGCGGCTCGGGGGCGCTAGTGCTGCAGAGCCAGCCAGAGGATGCTTGCCGAGTGGCCCTGACCAGCTTCTGGGAACAATCAGAGCAGAAGTGTGCAAGAAGGAAAAGTCAAGCTGTAGCTGTGCACCGCAACGTGTCACTCTCATTTGCTGGTTTAAATTGACCCCCCCAAAGTCAAAAACAAAATTACTATCTAACTTTCTTTAATGAAATGGCCCTTAGAGATTTGGAATCGTTCTTTGTTTGTTTATTTGTTTGTTTTTTTGGTATCACTGCCCTGGTGGTGGGAGTAGGAGGCCCAGCCTTTGCTCCATGGAGCTGGAATTGAACCTCCATCCCAGTGGGCCGCAGTCCCGCGCACAACCACTACGCCATCGGGGCTCAGCCCTTGGAATAGTTCTTTTTAATTAACCTGAAATAATTTTTTATTTAACTTATTTATCAGATGAGTTTATTTTTAAATAGATTAATAAGCGACTCCAGATATTATTTAACAAGGATGGATGCCTATAATACTTAGAAAGAAAATGCACTACAGTGAAGCACTGCCCGAGAGAGAAGCACAGTTTCAGAGCAGAGAGGCAGCCCAGGGCGACTCATGACGTAAGAGAAACTTTGACATTATTTACAGAGAAATAGGAAAAGCCCTGATCTTCTCACCTATTCCTTAAAGGTCAGTATCTCCCACAAGAAAAGCGTTGTGTATTTGTAGGGTCTCCCTGAGAAAATGGTCTGCCCCTCACGTCAGCCATTGTCCGAAAGGTAGTGGAGCCAGGCCTGTGCCCGTTGCTCTGATTAAAGCAGACCGCTGAGACGTGCGCATGCAGCCTAGAAGGTACAGTTGGGGTCCCCGTAAGGTGAACCGTTCAGAGCGTACTGAGAAGAAACTGGTATAACATGCCTCGCTGTGACTGGAGGCAGCCCAGGTCATGTTCTCTTCCTTCCCTAGACTAAAGCAAACAAGGATGGGGACAACCAGGAGGTCGAAATCGCCCGCTGTCATAAGGGGCAGTACTTTGGAGAGCTGGCGTTGGTCACCAACAAACCCAGAGCTGCTTCGGCATATGCAGTTGGAGATGTCAAATGCTTAGGTAAGAGAAATTCTCCATGGTTAATCACTGTCCCTCCAGCATGCAATATTTTTCCTTCCTCAGAAGTCTTCACTTCTGCCAGCGCTCCCTCATATCCAAGCCTGGATCATTTCTGTGACCCACTAGAGATGTGCCCTTTATTTTATTTTACTTTCAGCAGTTTTTGTTTGTTTTTTGTTTTTGTTTTGGGGGGCATCACTGCTCTCCGGCGGTGGGAGTAGGAGGCCCAGCCCCACTGCTGGAATTGAGCCTCCGTCCCAGTGGGCCGCAGTCCCGCGCACAACCACTACGCCACCGGGGCTCAGCCCCTTTTCAGCAGTTTTATTGACATATAATGCACATACCATACAATTTAGTGATCTGAATATATTTTAAAAGACTTGTGCAAGAGATAGACTTTTTTTTTTTTTTTGAGATATACTCTTAAAGCAAACATTCCCAAACTTTGTAGCAAAACTCTGTAGCAAAGTGGGCACACACAGCCCATGGCTGTGTGACAAGAGCATTAAAAATGGCAGGTGCGTCCCGTCACATAGGGTTCACCGGAAAGAGAAGAGCCAGTCAGGGTATAGCACTCACTAAACACAACTTTCCTCTAGTTCTTTAATGCTTCCTTCCCCCCACTATCATGACCTCAATTCTACCTACAAACCGGATTAGACCAGAACACGCACACTGCTGCCGATAAGAGCCCGCGACACAGACTCCAGAATCGATAAACCCCTCAAGGCCAACAGTGACAGTAGAGATACCAGGAGGATCGGGGGGGGGGGGGGGGGGGGGG
>PVJH01031969.1:0-23175 GCA_004026705.1 Nesogale talazaci
CATCTCCTCCAGTTCAGCTGGACCTGCAAGGCAGAGTTGGGACCGTGGTGGTTGGGGGGAGGAAACTTTCAGGAAATAGAGGAAAGTTTTATGCTTCATTGCTACCTCACTGTCCCTTGACTGTTTTTACAAGTCAATGAAATCCCCATTAACTGAATAGCAGTTTTCTTTTACTTCAGAGTCACGTGTAGGTACCCAAAGAGCAGCACTCGGTTCCAAAGCCACAATGTGCGGGCCTCGCTGCTAGGCTAACCCAGAACTGGGCAGGCCATGCCCTCAGGTCTGACAGGGACGTCAAGGACCCGGTGTCTCTGTCCAGGGTCCTGACGGGCAAGTTCTCCCAAAGGACTCCTGGTGGCTTTCTGTGATGAAGACCCTGGGAGATTGGGCATGTCACCCGCGCCACAGATGAAGCCAGAGGACTCGGGCACTATCTCTGATCCTCTCTCTGTCTAAAAGCCCTGCAGCACGTTGAAGGCAGCTTCCAAAAAGTCACTTCAGAACCCACAGATGTGTGGATGTGCTGTGGGAGGGAAAACAAACTATTGCCTGCTCCTAAATCATGCCAGCCTGAAGTCTACCATTCCGCTGCTCCTGTCTGTTTCCGTTTGTGTTGGACTTATGGTTTCTTGCAGCTCAGAGGATGTAACCAGTATGTCACCAAGCAAAGCCAGCTTTTGAAACTATTGCCTTGCAATGGGTTTCGAGATTCGGTTTCTGAAGTCAAACACGAAGCTTTGACTCCCCATGAAATGGTGAAGAGCAAGGACTTCCCTTTGAAGACGAAGGGGTGCCTGACCTCAGCTGTGTCATTTTCATTCATCTTCTATGAAGGTGGCAGCTGGACCAGGAGGAAGGATGACCGAGGATGAATGGATGCACATGAGTCATGGTGCTGGCGAAGAACATTGAGAGCACCAGGAACTGCCAAAAGAACACACCAATCTGTCTTGGAAGAAGTATGGCCAGAATGCTCATCAGCGTCAAAGGTAGCCTTTTTTCACCCTGTAACCTCTCACCTGCCACCCCAGCCCACACCCACGCCCATTCCCTCACTCACCACCATCACCCCTACCAACCCCAGAGCCACTCCTCTGCACCAAGGCCTCTCTGAGCTCTGGGTTCCTGCCAAGCTCTCACCTTGGTCTCCCTCCTGCTGCTACCACGATCATGTGCCGGGACCTCATCAGCCACGAGGACATGCTTTCCAACACCTGTAAGATGCTGGAGGCCGCAGATGGCTGTGTCTGCATGGGGTGGGGGAGACAGTCAGTGGAACAGGAGGAAACGTCGATGACGCGCTCCTGGGTGGAAATGTCTCACTGGCGGCCTGATGACGATGGAACAGACAGTACAGTGGTCACCAGTGTTGATATGGTCAGGAACCATCCCATGCAGAAATCCAGCTTCACACAAGAAGCCTCCAAGAAGTACCATGTTTCCCCGAAAATAAGAACTACCCATAAAAGCAGGATGTCTAAGTATTTGCGCAATATAAGCCCTACCCCAAAACTAAGACCCTGTGATGGGCATGGCTATGCTGCATATCTGCACAACCCAGGCATTTCACAGAGAGAGGCGAGGAAGAGGAGTAGCCCTTCTCATCTGCTCCATAGTGACCTATCTGGAGACTGTTCATATTGCAATAAACAAGCCATTCACAGACCATTTGTGCATGGAAATGAATGACTACATTGAAAATAGAATGACCAGATAAATCAGTGTGGAAACTTTGTGATGCCTAGCCTGCAAGAGGCTATGATTTGGGTAAAGAATTAATTCATGAGATAAAATTACTGACAGTGCTGTCATCAGTGCACTTCGAGCAGATCACATGGTTAAGAGCTGCTCATTGAATGAGAGCTCTATTGCTTGACATCAGAGATTGGGGCCAATGGTTCTAAAAGAAACAGAGTTGCAGGAAATTCAGGATGGGATTCAGGGTTTGGAGAGTTTTGACGATGTTCCAGAAGAAGATGACTTAACTATATTTGAATAAATGTAGATTGTTGTCCCATACTTTAGAAGAAGTAACACATCCCCTGAAAATAAGCCCTGGAGTGTCTTCTTGAGGAAAAATAAATATAAGACCCTGTCCTATTTTGGTGGAAACATAGTACATCAAAGACGACATGCAATCCATCAAAGGCAAACTCAAATAACATAAGCCAGAATGAGGAAAAGCTCTCATGACAGGGACTGCGGAACAAATCAAGCCCTTCCTTGCAAATTTGTTGGTGAAAAATGAATCCAGGTGGTATCGTGGCTCTGCTGAGCTCCCACGAGAATGCTGTGGCCCTGCCTGTGATCCTCTTGAAGGAGCTTTGGAAAGGGGTCAATGGCCACCCAGCTGGACAACTCATGGATCGGTCGCCTCTCATCCTCATCTGCTGCCACCCTTCAGCCACCAAACAGCAGGTCTTCAACCAGCGGGACTGCTGTCCTCTGGAGCTCTTGACTTTTGACTTTGATTTCTTTAGAGCAGGGGCCTTTTTAAGGGAGCAAAAAGTGTCCTGTAGGTTGTCTAAAAACAAAATACACTGAAACTAAAAAGAAAAAAAAAAGTCAAGGATGGTGACTTCGTCTCGTGCACTGTGGGCTTGTTGTCCGGAGAGAGCAGGCCTGGGGAAGGACATCGTGCTCTGTGAAGCAGAAGGTCCATGGAAAAGCGGAAGCACCTCGGGGGGAGGTCAGATGACCTCGTCACTGCAGCGAGGGGCTCGAATACAGCCAGATCTTGAGGCTGGCTCCCGAGTAGGCTGTGTTTCCTGCTGCGGCACGGGGAGTGGCGATGAGGAAGAGCCCAGACAGCGATAGCATCTCCTTCATGGGTGCCCCTGGTGGATAAGAGGAAAGTCTCACACACGGGGGTGTCATGTACTAACCTGTGTGCTCCCCAAGATGACCCAGTGCCAACGTGGCTAGGCTACCATTCTGAACATTGTGTCCTTGTCCTCTACTGTGAGATCTGGCATCAGTATCCTAGGTGTTGTAAATCCCCATCTCTATAAGGTAGGATGCAATCGATAGGATGATCCTTCATATGGAGTTTCATCTGTCTTGATATAAAAAAAAAAGAGCTTTAACAAACAAGCAGAAATCAGCAGGACCTGCTATCACCCAGAGAGAAGGGTCGGGAAGCATTGCTGTTCTTGGAACCCAGGTGCCTGCACTAGGCACCTTGTAGACTCAGGGAAAGACTGATGCCAAGACACAGAGCTATCCCTAAGGGTCGTTATTGCACCCACAGATGCTTAGACCTGACATAGAGAGAAAGTTTCCTCCGTCCACCTGATGCCCTGAATCTGGACTTCCAGCCTCCTAGATGGTAAGAGGATAAATGTCTGTAACAGCCATCCTCTGCGGTATTGCTATTATAACAGTGCGAGATCACTAAGATCGAGGGCATGGAAGACAATATACATTACTATCGTTCAAAAGATGATCCGCGCACTGCTCTTCCCTTCATCCAAAAATCTGGGGCAAGAACTTCTAAATTGTTAACAGCTGTCATTTCTGGGGGTAGGAATTTAGACGGGAAGAACTTTTCCCTCCGAACCTGAGTTTTTCCGCCACGTTGAATGTTGAAAGCAGGCATAAAATGCTTCTGTAATGTCTCCAACCAAATCCAAGACAGCCTGAGGTCCCTAGGCTTCTGCTGTGGCTTCTGTGGCAAGGAAGCAGGAAGCTGATCCACTGGACAAAGCCGTGACTCAAGAAGCCTCGTAAAACAACCACCGGGGCCCCAAGCTGAGGATCAGAGTCTCAAAGACAGCTAAAACACAGTTTGGCAAAACACAGTTCATAAAGCAAATACGCCACATCCTGATCTGGCGAATAGCAGCAAGGATCTGAAACGCCTGCTTGTGAGCGATCATCTCAGAGGCAGCGGTCAGGCTCTGCCCCACGGAAGAATGAAGGAAAACAAAACTCACGTAAGGAATTTGTCCCAAAAGTAAATGTCACACACAAACCACAGCATCTTCTAACCTGACACCAGAAGAGCTAGAGGATGGCCGCCACCAACCTGAGATCACACAGTCCACGTTAAAACAGGTTTAAAAATGTAGGAAAAGATTCAAAGCCCAAAATTGAAAAGACCAAACTAATGAGTCAGAAAGAGACCAGAGAAACCCTCAGGGCCATGGGAAAACGTTCTAACTTGGCATTGAAATAATCCCAGCAGACGGACCGATGAAGCAACCAGAAGCATGTGCTCTTCAGAGCAATCCCATGGCTGAGACGAAGGGCGACATTTTCCCAGAGCCAGACGAGAAGACGGGGAGGGACAGAGAAACCAGGAGAGTAGAAATGAGAACCCAGGGAGGAACTAGACAGAGTGTCGACATATTGGGGGCATTGCATGCATTGTCCTAGATCAATGTGTCTATACAAACTATTGATTGGAAAATGGACTTGCCACGTAAAGTGTCAACTTTCTTTTAAGAAAAGGAGGACAAAGACTGAGTAATTGGTAGGCTGTGATTTTCAACAAGGAGCCCTGGTGGCAGAGTGTGGGGTTAAATATGACCAGGTCAGTGGTTCAAGCCCACTGACCACTTTGACGGAGAAATACCAGGCTGTCTGTTCCCATCGAGTGTTAGCACTTCAGAATCCCTGCGGAGCCATTTTATGCAGAGTTGCTGTGAGTGGGGACACAAAACTATCCTCCCACCCTGGCCCTGAACCTTGTCATCTAACCCTGAGACCTTCCTGGCCCTGGGGGAGGGACTGCCTCAAAGCCTAGCGCCCTGTTCCACCCCCTGTGTTTCTTCCTGGACCCAAGGAGGCCACGTGTGCTGGTCCCTGTGGGCGCTGGGTCAAGATGAAGACCCGGCTCTGCTCCTAGAGCATCTGGTGCAACGGGGTGGGAGTGGGGTTCCAGGCCCACATGCAGCAGAGATGGTGCTCAGCCCCACACCCCCACAGGCTAAGGTGCCATGTTGAACCGATCCGCCCCTAAACCAGCCAGCAAGATCCCAGTGCCTGCGTGAACTGCTGGGACACGCTCACCCTGTCACCAGCATCGCTGATAAGCACCCCCTCCTCCAAGAGGCCCTCCCTGGACACTCTGCACAAGCCAGCCCTGCCCTCATCACCGCCTCACTGTTCACAGTCTAATTCTTCTGTCCTCAGTCTCCTCATAGGGAGGGCAGCCAGTAGCTGTCCTGTTATTGTGCCCTAGGTCCTCAGACAAGGCCTGGTGCAGGGAAACCCAGGGCCTTCAAAGTGACTCCCACCCTTAGCCAGCTCAAAGTACATGTGTGCATCATCAGTGGTGCTGGATGCAGAGTGAGAGGTAAGCACAATGCCGGTCCCTCTTCCTCCACTGTCACCCAGCCAAGGGTCCCCAAGATCTGGGGAAGTAGCTTCTTCCCTAATCTTTTCCTCTTTCCTCCTTCCCTCCAGCCCAAACTGCAAGTCCGGCCTCTCTTGCCTTCATCTGTGGTCACTTCATCCATTTCAAGTGCCACCTCTTCCGGGAAGCCTGCCCTAACTGCTCCTCTGTCACACGGCACATTCCGCCATCCTGGTACATCAAGTCCCCCAGACTGCAGTGACTCGTCCACTTGTCTGAGTACAAGGTCTCCGCCAGTTTCTCCTGGATCTTCAGGCTTCTCCAGAGGGCAGGACTGAGCATAATATCCAAACTCAGGGAATGTTTGTTGGCAGAAGAGGGGCAGGAAGAAATGAATGAACCTCCAAATGAATGAAGACTTGCTCCCCCTGTAGTGGTGGGTATGTGTGGGAGCAGGCAGAAGCATGAATGAGCACGAGCAGGGACTGGGTGAGTGAGTCAGCGCTGAGGGGGGGCGGGGGGCGGCGATGGAAGGGAGCGAGCCCAGAAGTGCTCCCAATCTTCTCCAACAGCCTCAACATCCTGCCCAGGGACCTGCACTCCTGCCAGCCAGGCCTCAAGATGCCTCTTCCCAGAACCAGCTCCCACTGGTGCAACTCAGCGATGGTGCACCTCCCTGATGCTGGCCAGACACTGCCTGGCCATGACTCAGACAGGGCCCTGCCCCAGGGCCCCTGGGACTGGGGGCAGACAGACAGCCTCATAGATAAACTCACCACCACGCTGGGCAGACATGTGTTCTGGCAGAGCAGTGAGCTCAGGGTTGGCGCTGGAGCCTGGGGCTGTGCAGAGCCTCAGGAGGGGGGCAGCCTAGTGGGGGAGCATGGTAGATGGGAAAGAGAGTGTGAGGCACAGAGGGGTGGGGTGGGGGCCTGTGGGAGAAGGAAGAGGATAGATAGGAGGGAAAGAGAAGTGGAATAGGCAGCCACTCCTGGCTGAGGAGATTGACATGGGTGAGTCTAGCAGAGGGGTGGGGGTGGGGGGGTGGGCAGGCTGGAGAAAGAGCATCATGGGACATTGACCCATGGACTGGTGGCTCTGTGTATGCTCCAGGTGGAACAGTTCGGGTCCAGGGAAATGCTACAGGGGACACGTTCAGGAGTTCAGGACGGGGTCCCGGTGAAGCATTTGCATCCTTTAGCTTCTCTGTGGAGATTCAGCACCTCCATGGCCACCCCAGGCCTCCGACCTTTGCCAGTCTGCCTGAGGCACTTGAACCTCTCAGCCAAGGAAGCTGTTCCGTGCATGGGGCAACCCCTGGTGGGTACGTGTTGGTGTGCCATCCGTGATGCAGACTGTGGAGAAGGGGTCTGGGATGCCTAGACCGGATCTGGGCATTCCCATTGGACAAGGATAAGTGAAGCCAGGATAAGTGGAGGCCAGGGACAGTGCTGGACATCCCACAAAGCACAGGAGAGCCGCCACCACAGACATCATCCCCGAGAGTCCGTGAGACTGAGCGGGAGGAAGCTTCATGTAACAGAGACTTGGGTTGAAGACCCAGAGAGGCCTGTGTGGCAGGTGCTGGGATTAGAGTGCCCAGTATCTAGCGCCATCCCCGCTTCTGGGCAAGGTGCCCGGCCTGTCCAAGGTCACACAGCTAGGATGCGGTGAAGGCAGGATGCCCACCCAGGGTTTCCTCCCTCCCCGAGTCATCGGGGCAGAGTTGGCAGATAGAGACAGGAGGCCACTCTGTAGGGCAAATGGCTCTTCCATGTGGCTCCTTGTCCCTGGTCCACATGGGCGTCGTGGGCTCCGTCCCTGTGCCGAGGGGGGCCCTCAGCGCTCCCGCTCACAGCTTTGGTCCCTGAGTCTGGAGGCAGCTACACCCTTGGTCTTCAGGTTGGCAGCGGCAGCTCTGGCCTCGCTGATCCGACAGCCGACGCTCTGGTGTGGACACATTCCTGGTCTGACCTCTTCTCATCTCCAAGCGCCTCTGGAGGTCAGAGCCACTGGCCTTCTTGCCATCATTCCTCCATCCATAGATGGTTCCGCAAAGAGTTATAGAGGGCTACCGTCGCCTGGGGAATCGCAGATAAAAGTCCCTGCCCTCAGGGCGCTTCCATTCTGGAAGGGGAAGCAGCTAATCAGAGAAAGTGCCCATGGGGCAGCGTGTGTGCTCAGTTTGACCCAGTGGATGAGCGCAGCATGAGTGGGTGGGTGAGCTCTGGGGGCTGGGAAAGGTCGCTTTACATCAAGGCAAGGCCCCCTCTAAGAAGGTGAGGTTTCTCAGAGGAGGATCTGGGTTCAGAGAAGAGAGGTCACACAGCTAGGAAGGGTAAGAACTGGGAGGGGGCTCCAGACCTGAGCCAGGGGCTGATTGCGGGGAATCCCCCTTGACTTTTGGGATGTGTCACCCCCATGAAGAGTGCCCCCCCACACCCAGCGCACTCTGACTCCAGACTCTTGTCTACAGGAAAAGTCCCCGCATTTGCAGAAGTAGCCTTAGCATTTGACCCCCATCGCCATCAACTAACTCCCAGGACCTTAGAGGAAATAATTCGAGAAAGCCCAAAAGATGCTCATGATTGTAGATGCCGTCAGGCTAAAATTCAACATGTTCTCATTTGAGCTCCCTTTGACCCATTTTAGATTTGTTCTTGTTCTTAATGTTTTCTGCTGCTTCTTCGGTTGAGGTGTGTTCCATCTACTGACAGTCCCTGGATTGACGGTTTCTTGGGGAAGTGGCAGGGAGGTTGGGGGGGGGTGCAGTGGGGAGTTGAAACAATGAAGACAAGAAAGAAGAAAGTGCTGTAAAATGGATTGTGGTAATGGTTGTACACCCTTTTTAATATGACTGGAGGACAGAATTGTATGAGATGTGAATTGTATGACAATAAAACTGCGTTTTAAGAAAAGAAAGAAAGCAGAGATGTGCACCAGCCGCACGCTGCCAAGACGGCGGCTCTTCGGAAACCAGCCCTGGGCCCAACCACTGCGTGGAACTCACATTCGAAACCAGACCGCTCCGGGTAAACTGTCTGGCTTTGTGATCCTCAGCCAGCCCGAGACATGCCCACCGCTGTCCCCCTCCCCATGTCCAGAGAACATGCGGGATTAGCTAAGGGCAAACAACTAGTGCCAGGCAGAACTTTTAAGACTGCTTCCTGAGATGTGTGTGGCCGTCACCTAATCTGGGGTCAATTTGAGGATTGAGAGTGTAGGAGTGGAGTCTAGCCTGTCAGTCTGGAGAAAGTCAATGAGGCCTCGGCATGGGCATCTGAGAAGTTTGGGAAATCTGACTGTCTTTCCCCCTTGGAAATGAAAGACTCACTATTCAGTCCCTAGGAGACACTCTACTGACAAGACACAAGGCTGATTCCCTGTGAGACATCCCGGAGGAGAAGTCACATGGACAGACCCTAATGGAACCGACCTCTGAAGCCAGAAAAGCCATGTAGAGACCCCTGCCAGTGCTGAGATGCTCCTACCACCACTGGATACACAGGACTCTGCACCCACTGGCCTGTGATTGTCCTGTCGTCATTGCATGTGCTTCGTGAGTCTGAAGAGGACTTATGGATTGGTATTGAATATATGGGCTAATATGGGACTTATGACCTTGTATTGGACTGTTTTGGAATGTCTTCTTAATGTACAGTTGCTCTTATATAAACCTCACCCTTATGTACACATAAGGGTGTTTATGAAATTTTTTTCTCTAGTCTACCCGGAGTAACACAATTTAATTGGGGAACTCAGTTCTGTAAGGAAAAATTTGAAAACCCGGAGAGGCCACACAGCTGATTCCAGAGCAGGCAAACGGGCTTGACTGTGGGCACTGGGTGGAACTCCATGCTCCACATGGCACCTCTTCCCCCACTGACCCCCGCTGGCTGGGTAGAGCACCCAGCTTCTCTGAGCCTCTGCTCCTTCCCTGCAGTACAGGGGAAGTAATGTCTCTTTCAACCGTCGGTGGTAACTCACTGCCTTCGAGTGGCCTCTAGTTCATGGCCACCAGCTAGGACAGAGGAGAACTGCTCTGTAAGTTTTCTGAAGCTGATGATCTTTTTTTTTTAATCCTCTTACTGGGAGCACTTACAGATATTATAGCAATTCATAATTTGATTAGATCAAGCATAATTGTGCAATAGCTACCACCATCAGTTTCAGAACATTTTCCTTCCTCTTGAATTCTTTGATATCAGCTCCCCTTTTTCCCCAACCTCCCTCACCCTACTTCCCAGCAACCTTTATTATATTTATTTTTTAGGATCATTTTATTGGGGCCTTTACAGTTGTTTTTGGGGGGCATCACTGCCCTCTGGAGGTCGTGGGAGTTACCCAGCCTTGCTTCCGGAGAGGCGCTGCTGGATTTGAACCGCCAAGCCAATGGACTGCATCCTGCACTCAACCACTATGCCACCGGGGCTCAGCCCTATTATATTTATTTTAAGGTATGTGCCAATGTATCCATTCACCTGCAGTTCTGTTATTCGCTCTCCTCGAATAGGGTTATAGTCATCATTGCTATCAGTTCCCTTTCCTTTTCCTCCCCCCCCTTCCTGTACGCACATGGAATCATTACTCCCATTACTGTTTCTGAAGGGTCTGCCTATCTTGGATTTCATGCATCAAACTATCTTAATGACATAAATGGGCATACACAGGTCTGACAAGATTGAGGAGGTAAAATTAAGACTAGAAGAGTGGGGGCAGGGGGCGGGGGGGGGCGAAATATAAGAACTAGAGGATAGTTATGTGTGCCCTCAGTAGATAGATCATCCCTTCCATGAAGGACTGTCCAAGTCTCTTACAGGTGGGTTTGGGTGTCTCCACTTTATCTACACCTCTTGTCATCAGTTTGCCTGCTTGTGAATCTTTACAGAAGCAGTAAGCGTCGTCTTGTCCCCCTCGGAGTGGCTGGCAGGTTGGAACAACCGAATTTATGGTTGTACGTGTGATGCTTAAGCCACTGTGCCACCAGGGACCCTTATGGCTGACTCTAAATCGGACCCAACACTCTGATGTTCTGGGTGTGAGGGAACCCTGGTGTGTGTCCATACGTGTGTGTATGCGTGTATACGTGTGTGTGTGCATACATGTGTGTGTGCATACCACTGTTCATTCCTCGCAGACTGGTCCGGAAGGAGGTGTTGGCAGAAGCATGAAAACCCGTGACAGGCAGAGCAGAGCTCAAGGAAGGCTTTTGGGCCAAAGAACAACCAGGTTCAAACCGGGAGGTTCTCTACACAGAGCACCCCCTCCAACATGTCCAAAGTCTTCACCAGTCCTGGGGCCTCCCCCTCCTCTGCAGACAGGCATGTCTCTCCCCAGCCTGCTGCCCCCGAGGAGGTGGCAAAATGTCAGTGGCAAAAAAACTGAGCAGTGCAAAGGGAACAAAGGCCTCTGGCAGCGGTGGCATGAGTGTGAGGGAGAAGAGCAGGCAGCTGGAGGCCAGGAGAAGCCCTTGTCTGCACAGTGATGGGGGAGAGGGAGAGATTGGGGGAGGAGGGTGTGAGAGAACCAGGGAAGAGAGGAGAGGGTGAGAAGATGGGGTTCCACTCTAATGGTTTTCAGGCAACCCAGACTGATGAGGGGAACCACCTTCCCTGGACCTCATGGCTCCTGCAATGCTACCTTTCGGCCTGATTCTTCTCAGTGACTGGCTCTGAGGCAGTGGGGTGGAGGGAAGGAAGGGGGGAGGGGTGCACAGGAAGGAATGGGGGATGTCTGTGGAGTTCAGTCTTCAATCTTTCAAAGGTTCTCAGTGTTTTAAAGGGTTCATCACCTGACTGCACAAGAGGAGAGAGCAGGGGTCACAATCCAGATTGTCTCCCCCTTGGGACTTTATCTGCCAGCACTGGGATCCAGAGTCACACCAGAAGGACCTTGACAGCCGCCCTGGAACCTGAGTCGGGGTCATGCAGCTCAGCTGTGGTCTGACAAGGTTAGAGGCACATGGGCACATGGGCAATGGGAAAAGAGGCGCAGTAGTTAGTGGTGGGTGTCGACTGGACTTGGCCAGGATTTTCAGTGTTATCCCTCTTCTTGTGACCTGATAGAGAGAAGTTTGTTCCATGTGTGGCCTATATCCAAGACTGAGAAAACTCTCTCTCTCTCTCTCTCTCTCTCTCTCTCTCTCTCTCTCTCCACATAAGCCAGTAACCTGACCTATAGTGTTTGTGTTAGTCCAGTAGACTAGAGAAACAAATTCATAGACACTCATATGTGCATGGGAAAGAGCTTTCTATGAAAGAGCAATTGAATATTGAGAAAACATATCCACACATTCCAGATCAAGTCTGTAAGTCCCATATTAGCCCATATGTCCAATACCAATCTATAAAGTCCTCTTCAGACTAGGGGGACACATGCAACAACACCAAATGCAGGAAGATCACAGGCAACTTGGTGGGGAACCTTGTGGATCCAGTAAGCATTGTAAGTATCTCAGTGCTGACAGGGGTCTCCACGTGACTTCTCCGGATCCAGGACTCTCCCTGCCATCAGCTTAGCTTTATGTGTCTTGTCATTAGAAAGTCTCTCAGGGAGTGGGCAGAGAGAGAGAGAGGTGGGACTTATTGAGCCATTCATCTCTTTACCCTCCAATCAAATTGTGACCTTATTAATCCAACATGTTCCTATTGGCCAGGTTAGCACAATAAACCTACCTATCACAGTCCACCCCTTGCCACCTGTACAACTTGGCACCTATACACAACTTTAACCATGTAAGATTTTCAGACATTAATGAAATCACACTTATACCTAATATCAGACATCTATCATACATAAACGGAATCTAGTTACATGTGGTATATCATACATGAACAAAGGAAAGATATTCAATAAGCACATATAAAGAAGACAAACTGACTATCCCAAACCTTGCTTTTGCAATTGATCACATGGTCATAACTGGTAGGTAGAACTACCTTCTTCTACTACCCATTTTGCACTTCCTTTGCCCTTGGTCAGAACCTTAGATGATTGTTGTTCTACATTCATGAGGGGTCTAGGTCATTAGATATCCTGTCATAATGGGGCTGCCATAATTTACCATTTAGTTTTATCACAAGGCATGATAGCACCAAGAGACAGCCTATGGGATCTCCTGGATTCCAGACATATTCTTCTTTACCTCCATTATGTAGCACCAGTCCAATTTCTCCTTGGTAATCAGAATCAATCACACCACTCAGTACAGTGATACTCTTCCTGACCTGTTGATCCAAAGGCATGAGAAGCCCAAAGTGGCCCGGGGCATTCTCAGCTGTTCGTTCAGTGGAATACATGCTGTTTTCAGGTGGGAGAGTTCCTTCCTTCAGGAACAAGACCTCGAGACTGAAGCACATAAGGTTGCTGGGACAGGAAGCAATAATGCTGCAAATGGGTCATTAGGAGTAACAGTGAATGGTGCCATGCCAGCTTCTATCCCTTGGTTCCTGGACCAATAAATCCTGGCTATTAGAAGCACAGCACTATGTATTGGCCACTGGCTTAGAGTGTATACAGCTTCCTGGTGAACATTTCCCTAGAGTCACAAGGTATTACCACTTTGCTGGTGTCATCATTGTGTCTTTAGGAGGCCATTCCATCATTCTATCAAACCAGCTGCTTCAGGATGATGAAAAACATGATACCACCAATGGATTCCATGGGTATGGGTCTGTTGCTGCACTGGATTTGTTTTAAAGTGAATTCCTGGGTCTGAAGCAATGCTATATGGGATGCCATGCCAGTGGATGAGGCATTCTGTCTGTCCATGAATGGTAGTTTGAGCAGAAGCATTGTTTGCAGAGAAGGCAAATCCATATCCAGAGTAGGTGTCTATTCCAGTCAGAACAAAACACTTCCCCCTTCATGATAGAAGCGGTCCTATGTAATCAACCTGCCACCAGGTTGCCAGTTGACCTCCCCCAGGAATGGTCCCATATCTTGGACTCAATGTTGGCTTCTGTTGCTGGCAGATGGGGCACTCAGCTGTGGCAGTAGCCAAGTTAGTCTTGGTGAGTGGAAGTCCATGTTACTGTATCCAGGCATAACTTCCATCCATTTTGTTCACATGCCCATTAAGAAATGACAGGAGTGGCAGAAGAAAGAGGGCTAGTCTCCACAGTGTGTGTCATCTTATCCACTTGATTGTTAAAGTTCTCCTCTTCAGAGGTAAATCTCTAGTGAGTATTCACATGAGACAGGATTATCTTAACTTTCTTGGTCCATTCAGAGAGGTCTATCCACGTCCTTCTTCCCCATACCTCCTTGTCACCAATCTTCCAATCATGTTCCTTCCAAGTCCCTGACCATCTAGCCAGGTCATGATCCACAGCCCATGAATCAGTATACAGTCTCATATTTGGTCCTTTCTCCTTCCAGGCAAACTGAAGACCAAGTGCACTGATTGAAGTTCTGCCCACTGGAGGATTTCCCTTCACTACTGTTCTTTAGGGAGATCCCCAAAAGGGGCTGTAGTGCTGCTGCTGTCCACTTATGAGTAGCACCTGCATATCGGGCAGAGCCATCCGTGAACCAAGCATGGCTTTTCTGTTCTTCAGTTAAGTTATCACAAGGAACTCCCCAGGAGGCCATAGGTGCAGACCGGGAGAGAAAAAGTAATGTGACAGGAGTGGAGACTGTGGGCATTTGGGCCATTTCTTCATGCTGCTTACTTGTTCCTTCAGGTTCTGCTCTGGCCCAATCTCGTATGTACACTTCCATTTAACAATGGAGTATTGCTGTGCACGTCCAACTTTATGCCTTTGTGAGTCAGACAATACCCAGGTCATGATTGCCAGCTCAGGCCTCATAGTGAGGCATTCAGTCTCCACTACGACCCAATAACAGGCCAACAGCTGTTTGTCAGAAGGGGAGTCGTTGTCTACAGAGGATGGCAGGACTTTACTTCAAAATCCCAATGGTCTACGCTGTGATTCACCAATAGGAGCCTGCCAAAGACTGCACACTGCATCTCTATCTATAACCGGCACCTCTAGCACTGATGGGTCAGCTGGATTATATGGTTCCAGTAGGTGGGAAAGTCTTGTGGAAACAGTGGTGGTGGAAGCATCTCAGCACCAGCGTGAGTCTCCACACGCCTCTTCCAGCTCCAGAGCTCTGACTATCAGCGTAGCTCCATGTGGCTTGTCAACCGGAATGTCTTGCAGGGAGTTGAAGCAGAGAATGTATCTGGCCTCCAGGGAGCTTTTGATCGCCTCCGTGCCTCCAAATGCGGTCACCAAGCTGTGAGCTAATTGACAGGCTAGACTCCACCCCTTCACAAGTTGACAGGAGATTATAGAACTGCCACATACAGGCTTTGGGTTTCGCCAGCCCTCAAAGCCCCAGGAGCCAGCAGCCTGTTGTTTGACCTGCTTGTTTGGGATGCCTCAGCCTCTAAGTCTTAGGCTAAGACCATGGGTCTGTAGACGTCTCCAGCCTGATTCTCCATCCACCAAGTGGGGACTTGCTGGCCTCCACAATTGAGTACATGGTGTCCTTGAAATACATCTCTGGAGATATACGTACATATACCACACATACGTACACATGCACATATACATCACACGTGTATATACATCACATACATATACACACATGCGTACATACACACACACGCACATTACTGTTTTCACTCTTCTGGAGAACCTCACCAAAGACCAAAAGTGTGTGGAAGGAGATCTGTGTACAAGGATCCATGTGCAAAGGCAGTGGACTGTACTTGCCTGGTTGGCACTGATGATAGGAACACACAGAGGTGGCACCACAGGCCGGGGAGGCTAAGCCCAGGACAAGCCTCCACTAGGGTCTGAGCAGCCCCACACCCTGGAGGGCAGGAGGCAGGGTTGTTTGTGGGAGCTGAGCCCCTTGGGAGGGTGGGAGGACCAGGCGACTCCCCACTGCCCGGAGGCAGTGAGACGCAGAGACACAGCGAGGCTCAGACTAGAGCTTTCGCAAGTTCCCAGCTGCAGCCAGAGGCAAGAGTTTGTAAACAGAAAACAAAATCCCACAGAGACAAGAACCCCTAGACATGCCCCAACCCTTCCCTCAAACGGCTCAGGACTGGAGCTGGCCTGCTCCGATCATCAGTCTTCCCAAGGAGGTGGAGAGACTCGCCTGACACCTCCTTCCATGCCCTCCTCAAGACCAGATCCTGCCTTTCTGACGCACAGTCTGCCTGACTCTCCCTCCCAAGCCTCCCATGCTTACCGAGGCCTGCGGGCCCCATTCAGACCCTTCAACTTGGCATTCCGGGCCTCCATGGTCCTGCCTCTGCCCTCACTGTGCACCAGCTGTACACTTCCCGACTCTGCCTCTCCCCTGCTCATCCCCATCTGGGTTTAGCCTTTGCTCATGCACAGCCTTGCGGTCAGACGAGGGCCTCGCCAGTGGGTCGCCTTCCCCGGACTCACTGTTTGCAGATGTGCCCCGATCAGAAGAGCTTTGGCCTTGGGAAGGACCCGGCCCTCCCTGCCGGCGGGTGACCTCAGATGAGTCATTCCATTTCAAGACCTCAGTTTTTCTCTTCTGTGAAATAGAGGTGATGGGTACTCCACGGTGTTCTTGCGAGGGTCCAGGGACGCGTCCCAAGCTCTTGTCACCATACAGAGCCTGAACTTGGCATGAAGTGCACTTTAGGTATGGTGACCGTCATCGTTGTTGTAGTCGTCATCGCTAGGTGACATGGAGTTGGTCACTTCTCATAGCAGAAGGGAACAGAGGGGACCCTGCCCGGTCTGGCATGATTGTTTCAATGCTGGAGCCTGTGGTTCCAGCCACTGGGTCAGCCCACCTCATTTGGTGGCTTCCTTTCTTCCACTGACTCTCCACTTGACCCAGGATGACGCCCTTCTCCAAAGGCTGGTCCTCTCTGAGACCCGGTCAAGTGCACAAAACCAAGGTTCCCCATCCTGACTTCTAAAGAGCATTCTGGCTGTCCATCCTCCAACACAGAGGGAATTGCCGAGGCTGCTTGTACTCCATAACAAATTGGGTATTCTGAGGCTGAGCCTCAGTGGCGTTAAATGGTTGAGTGTGGGACTACAGCCCTCGGGCTTGGCGGTTCAAATCCAGTGGCAGCTCTCAGGAGCAGCGCTGGGTCGCTCCCACGAATACCAGAGGGCAGTGATGCCCCCCAAAAGCAAAACAAATCAAAAAAACAAATTTGGTATTCTTTGCCCACATGACAGATCAGAGGCCTCCATTCTTCCACGGGCCTCCAGAGTCGATGTCCAGCTTTTCCATGCATCTGGGCCGCTGAGAAGACGCGGCTTTGGGCCAGGCGCACCTGAGCGCTCACCGCGAGTACGGCAGAACCTGTGCACACGGCACAGCGGGTCTTGTACAGAAGATCTGCCCAACGCATGGCCCTGTGCTTGGATTTCCCGATGGTTGCTTCCATGAGAGTGGATTGTGGATCAGAGTGACTATAAAACCCTTTACAATGTTAGCATGTTCTCCTTTAACATGATGTCATTTATTGGACGAGTTGTTGGGGGAAGGGGACTGTTTCTCTGGGCTGAGCCTGAAAGCTGTACGTGACATCTGATCTTCAAATACGTTCACTTCCAGCCACATTGCATCACTGCCTGTCACTGTCGTGATGTCGTGGCCCCCTGCAGCCCTTTGCCACAGCCCGGCCTTGCCAAACCCCAGCCTCCAACAGGGACGGAGCACAGGTGCCAAACCATGCCTGGACGTGAACGTAGGAGCAGCATTCACCTCCACCCCATTCAAAGGCAGGGACACTGCAGCCCAGTCCCCCAAGGCTAAAGATCACAGCCAGGGGAGCCCTACAGAGAAGTTCTCTTGCATGACACTTGGGTGCCCGGGAGTCGTCATGGGTTGGGTTGGATTTTTACAGGCTCTTTGGAGGAGACCCCCTCTCCTCCTTCCAGGCAGTGCATGGCAGTGGTCCTGGGCTGCTGGGCCTCCCCCACCCCCACATTCTGGTCCATCCCTGAAGGCATTTCTCTGACCTTTCCTGGCAGTTCCTAAGGGTAGCTGCTGGCTCACCTCTGCCCTGCTCCGCTCACCTCAAGGGTCACCTGGGAAATCAAGCCAGCTCAAGCCCGGTGACTCCGCCACGCAAACGAGCCAAACCGTCTGCCAGTCCTGGTGGCCCTATCTCAGGTCCGGTGTCCCCAGCTTCACCGCCCACTCCTGGGCCCCAGGACGCCTTGCCCCTCTCCCCCATCCCTGCTCCCACCCAAACCGAGTTTGTCCGGGGCAAGCTTTATTGTGGTCTCCGTCCCTCCTAAACCAGTGGTTCTCAGCCTTCCTCATGCTGCGACCCTGTCATACAGTTCCTCATAACATGATTTTTGTTGCTATTTCATAGCTGTCATTTTGCTACTGTTATGAATCAGGCGACCCCTGTGAAAGGGTCATTCGACCCCCAAAGGGGCCGTGACCCACAGATTGAGAACTGCTGCCTTAAACCCAGCAGTCTCTTTGTCGTCTTCAACCTGCCGGCTGCTTCTTTGGGCTTTGGGTTTTTTGACACCCCCTTTTCCCACACATACACCCTGCCAGCCCTCCTCAGCCTCCCTTTGGGGGCTCCCCTTCTCACCAACCACTCTACCTGGCGTCCTGTCCACAGACCTCTTCTCTTCCCACAGACTGGGTTTCCATCTCCATGAGTCCTGGGTCCACACCTCCAGCCTGGACCTGCCTCTGTGCCCCGGGCTTGGGCACCCAACAGCCTCTCCTTAAACATCTGTCGGGCCCCTCCAACCAACCACGTGTAGAAACAGCTCATAATTTTCTCTCAAAACCGCTCCCCCCACCCTGACTCCCCCACCCCTCACCTCCATCAACAGCCCGTCATTCAGGGCAGAGGCCTGGCAGTCATAGCTAGCCCTTGCCGCTTCCTCGCCTCACACCTGTATCACCCAGTCCCCTCTCCTGACTCCCACATGCCCAGGGCCTCTGCACCTCACTTTCCATTGGTAGCGGCGGGTCTTTCCAGAACACAGACCTCTTCATGTCCTTCCCAGCTTCAAACTCACCTCCTTCCAAGTACAACCTCAGTACAGCCCCTCTCCAAGCTCTAGTCACTCTGACCTGTACTGCTGTCCCTCTTCAATTAACCAAAGGAGCCCAAGTGGGTCCCATTCCGAACGCCAAGCCACAAGGTCAGCAGTTCAAATGCACCGGCCGGCCTGCAGGAGTAAGACGAGACCGTCTGCTCCAGTCAATATCTAGAAGTCTCAAAACTCCCAGAAACTATTCTCCCTGTCCTATAGGAATGCTAGCGGTCAGTGTGGAGTGTGTGTGTGTGTGTGTGTGTGTGTGTGTGTGTGTGATCCCAAGTCACAATCCTTTCGACTCTCTGAGGCTTGGTTCTTGCCGGTTCCTCGGCCTGCAATGAGCCTTCTCCTGCCGTCCCCACCACCTCCAACAGACCAGGCCAAGGAGCAGGCACCCAGCGCTGTTCTGTCCCTGCTGACTCACAGCGACTGCCCGTGTGTCTGAGTGGGGTTTGCAGTGGCTCTCTTTCCTTCAGCAGAATGCCAGGCCTTTCTTCCAAGCTGCTCTGGGGGAGGGGGAGGGGCCTCAAATGACCGGCCTCCTGAGGAACAGCCAAGCGTCTTCCCAACTCGCCACACCCAGACTCCAGCCAAGTCTTCTCCTCCCGGGTCCCAGGAGCTCGCCTGCAGCCACCCTGAGACTCTGAGACGGGTCCATCAGCGGGTTCTTTGCAGTCAAAGACTGCAGTGGGCGCCTGTGATTGTCTGGACCCTGCCCTGCCATCTCAGAGCCAGGAAAAGTCAGGGGCACGTCCACCTAGCTTCCCCTCCAGCCACTCCTCCCCGACAGGCAGTGTGGACTGCACTCAGGACAAATCCTTCAGTCTGGAACTCCAGAGCCCAGGACTGGGCCTGTCACTTTCCCCGTGTCTCTTGCTCTCAGCCTCCCATGTACCCCGTCCTCGAAGGCCTTGATTTGCACTTACGTACCCTGGGAACCCCACTCTCTCATCTTCTCCATTGCTGGGCTTCCCACAATAGCTGGCTCCAGTCCACCGCTGTCCATAATGGCTCTCTTGCCTGACCATCTCCTCTGCCTGAGAGACCCCTACTGACCACTCCTTCTCACATTACCCCCATGACCCCAGGGTGACCTCCCTGAGCACCTGAAGGCCCTCACACACCCCACCCAGTCCCAGCACCCAAACAAACCAGCCCCCCTTCCTTCTAGTGGAGTCCCTACTCCCCAAGATCCTCCCGACTAGTCTCTGCCTACACTGCCCTGGGCCAGTCTCTCTCTGTCCCATCCATCAAGGCCCCTTGTCTGAAAGCCTTCCTGATCCCCACCCCCGCTGAGGCCTGTCTGCTCTGAGCCCCGCAGACAAGGACCTGAGCTCAACATCCAGATTTCCTGCACTAGCACCCTGCCTCCATCCCTGACGAACCCCAGGACACAGGGCGAGTTTCACACCGTGGCAAAGCCCCGGGGTGTGCCCATGGGCAAGGGGAGCCGCCGGGCACCAGGGAGCCTGGCAAGAGCCTGCTGCTCCCATGTGCCCCCCAGCCTGCCCACCCACCCTCCTCCACGGCCGAGGACCTGGGTGCTGGACGAGCCTGGCCTCTCGTTAACAGAGAAGGCCCATTTCTTTCATCTCGGGATCAGAACTGCCAAGCTCAGAGCCCGCCCCAGAAGGCTCAATAAGTGCTTATTAATGAGTAGCTAGACCACACACTTGGCACAAATCTCCTCATTGTTCGTGCACTTTCCTGTGTATAAATCTTATCTCCCCTAACAGGATTTGAGCTCCGGGGCACGGGTGGGGTGGGGAGAGGAGCAGGGGGAGAAAGTGCAGTAAAGTCTCTTCCCATCGGAGCACTTAGGCCTGGGAGGGATCCCCTGATACCCCTCTACCCCCCACAGTGCCCGGCCCTGGAAGGCAGGCCAGGGGCCCTTGTTGACAGGTAGGCCCACATCTCCCCCAAGAAGGGGCACGCTCCCCCTAGGAGATCAGGCCCTAATTACTCCCCGACCCCTCCCCACCTCCACACATGCGTCTGCTTTCTTGGGCAAGAGCCTGCTTGACATACTTGCCCGGAGTTCTCTTGGCTGGCAGTTCTGAGCCAGCTTGGCCAGTTTCTTCAGAAACGGCAGCCGACCATGAGGAAAGGGTGCTCTTAAAGCCACAGGGCACGGAGCGCAACGAGCGGGTCTGATCTCACAGGCAGGAGCCCAGCCCTGGACTGGCGTGCGCTTGCCTTGGCGCTGTCCAAAAGGCAGCGTCGCTGAGATGTGAACGGCCTGGCCCGAGGGGCTGAGTGTGGGAGACTCTACCCGCAACGGCCCAGATTTGAATCCAGGCTTGGCAGTCGGGTGACCTTGAACGACACACTTAACCCGACCTGGCCAAGCTCCCTGGGTCTAGAAAGTGCACCTGTCACTCGCGCTACCTGCGCACCAAAGCCTACTCCATCCCCGGGGCTTGGGTGCTGGTAGCCGGGACACTGAGGCTGCCAGCTGGATCGGGAGGAGCAGCGAGACAGGAAGACCCTCAACGAGGAGGCCTGGCGCCTCAGCTGCACCCATGGGCCCGAGCACAGGGCCAATCCTGAGGCTGGTGCACAACCGGGCAGTGCTGTGCTCTGCAGTGCGCCTGGCGACTATGGTCAGAACCGACTCAGTGAGGCCAGACAATGACAACAGGAAATCTTCTCTTTTTGTTTGCATTTGACTTATACCCAGTGCTTTGTTTTAAATGTTCTGGATCATGCTACTGCAGCAAATTCTGGGGCCAGTCAATAGAAGTAGATCATTACGTTACGGACAAGACACTGTGCGTGGTAAAGCCAGCGGAAAGATAAGAAGACTTCTATGCGATGGATGGACACAGCAGCTGCAACAAGGGACTCACATGCAGCAGTGATCACTGGGATGGACCAGAACCAGGCAGTGTCTAGTTCTGTTGGACACGCTCACCACGCATCAGCAGCAAACCTCTATGGAAACAGATAACCAAATCTTTCTTCCACGGGGCCCAGGAGTGGGTCCAGGCACCCTGCCTTTCTGTCGATGGGCACACACAAACCACAGATGCCCCCTGTGACCTCCAGCCCTTGTTCAGGTGGACTGAAGTAGTCGGATGCTCAGAACGCTTGGCTGTTTTTGGTTTTGCCCTGAAGGAGGTTTTCTTGTTCCCGTGTGGTCCACGGCGTGGGAGAGAGTGGTGAGATGTGACCCGAAGGGCAGGTTGAGGCTGAAGAACTGAGGCCCAAGGGGAGTCAGAGGGTCCCTGGGTGGTGGATGGGTGTCACAGCCTGCTCATCCTGTGAAAGAGTGAGCCTCTGGAAGAGACACTCCCCCAGCCCCTCCTGGGAGCAAGTCAACCTGCAAAGATGGCTGGGTAATCACCCATCTTCCTGAAGTTCACCTCCCCATCCAGTAAACGGTTCTCGAGAAAGTCACAGAAGTGCAGGTGTCTGCGGGTAGGACTCACAGTGTGCAGATTCAGGGACCGGGCTGAAGCTCTGTTCCAGGGCCAGGCTGCAGGGATGGGTTCAGAATGCTACCTCCTCATCCCCGCTGGCTGCTGCACAGCCCGGCAGAAGATCTGCCTGCCATGCGGGCTGTACAGTTCCAAGAGATGAAGCAAACTGGTGTGCCTCCTTGGCCAGCTCAGTGAGGCCTCACACCTGCCCAGGCCACACTCCTCAGTGGAAATAGAAGCCTAGAATGAGGTAAATATATGAGGCCACAGCTCCAAGTGAACCAGATACCTGGCCCCAGCCTCAGCTTAGGCAGGATAATTCTAACATGTCTGAGAATTCATGGTAGGTCAAGGAGGTGGAGCTGAACACACATACATACACACACACACACACACACACACACACACAGCTGTTAAAAAGAGCTGGTCTCAGAAAGAGGGAGGGGTCCCAGAGGTTGCCCTGGCAACGAAGCTGGAGAGGGCCTGACCCTGGCGACAGCTCCATGGCCTGCACAAGCTTCCTCTCACTCTTGTCCTTGCACCATTGAGAGGAGGGGCCTCAGTGGTCACTTGACTGGGAGGACACTGCAGCCTGGGAGGTGGGGTGACCATATAGCCAATGTGTGCCTGCCTGCCTTTCTTCTAAGAGTGATGTTCAGAGAACAATGATGAATTGTTCACTTACGCCCTGAATTCTGAGCATATTGTCTGAGCATGTTGATTTGAAGAGTTCAAAGTTGAGGGCTCTGAATTCAGGGGGAAGTGCATGAGTGCCCATGGTCAGGAGACCCCTGGTTCCTGGATGGACCCTCTCCAGCTGCCTGTGGCTGCAGGACACAGCGGGTCTGCAGGGATGAGGACCGTGGTGCCAGGTAGACAAGACTTCCCACCCCATCCCCAAACCCCTTCTATAGCTGGATTAAGCTCTTGGGTCCCTCCTTAGGCTGACCCTAGAGCTCTGTATGCCCACCTGCCTGCCAGGTGCGATGCCAGCTTCTGCCCTTGACCTCCCCCCTACCTAGAGCACGTTCCCTTGCTGTTCTTCCCTCCCTCTTATTCCAGGGAGGACCTGGTTGTTTCGACTGGAGGGGTTGGGGTGGGCACAAGTGGGGCTGGATGCAACGAGGAGACAGGGCTCTTTCCCAGCGCTGGGAAGACCGGTGTGCTGAGACAGGAAAGGCGATCCCAAGTGAGGTTTAAGCAAAGGGCCTAGGATGCGCTCTCAGTGCCAAGGAAGACCCCAAACTGCCTTCTGAGAGGAACGAGGGCAATGCCCGCTGCTGAAGCAGCTGCCACCCTCTTGTCAGCATGGAGCAGACATCCTGCCATGCCATCCCCACCATGGGCCTCCTTCGCAAGGCAAGTGGTCAGGGGGAAATGGGAAGGTGCAGCGATGGCAGCTTGCATGGGATGGAAGGGTTTT